>JAWNND010000437.1:555000-734215 GCA_035043265.1 Drosophila testacea
AAAAAAACGACTCGCTGCTTGACGTGGAAATGTATGTAGCCTACTAATAAGTTTGCTGGCAATTACGCTTACAAATAAATAAATCAGCGCTGCAAATTTCGATGTCGGCGCCTTTGTTGAGAGCGGGAAGCCACTGGAGGGAGCCCAATTGGGAAGCCGCTGGATGCCGCGTGCTGTGGGTGTGACAAGTGCAGCGGTCCGGCGATTCGAGAAGACAGAAGACAGAAGATAGTGGACAGAGGACAGAGGGGGTAATCGGAAACTCGCGGCGCCATTCAAATTCACATGTGATCGCCCAAGCATGAGTCAGCCACGAAAGCGGATTGGGATTGAAGATTGCAAATTGAGGCAAGATGGGCAGAAAATGGGGATAGGGGATGTGGAAAAGAGATGTGAAATAGGAAGGGAGGGGGTGTAGGGAGCACTTAATTAGAAAATTGCTAATAACTCATGCACACGAAACAAATTTCAATATTAATGAGGTTTTAAGGCGGCAGCAACCACGCTGCAACATTGGCATTGCAACTGCAACTGCAACGGCAACGGCAACTTAATTGAAAACTTTTAGAATCTTGCAGTCGATAGAGTAGATGCGGCAAATGAAAAGAGGCAGAGAGAGAAGTTGAGGAAGAGGATGAAGCACTGACCAAGACCCAAGATGCAAACTGTGCACAATGGGAGGCACAGCGGCAATTGTTGCTTGATTTGGCTGCCTGTCTTACGCTCTGGCAGCAACAGCAACTACATCAACTACAGCGGCAGCAGCAGCCTGTTGCTCCTGTTGCTCATTAAGTTGCATGAAAACTCAATAGGTTTACAGAACTTTTTTCCAGCATTTTCTTTTTTGTGCAATTAACAGTCGCCGTCTTTGACTGATTTAGTTGTCAGCTGAGCAGCAGCAGCAGCAGCAGCAGCAGCAACAAGTTGCTGGGCCATTCATAATTAGCATGCAAGCGGCATAAATCGCTGGCAGCAGCAACAACAATTAACAGACCCAAATTGCATGCTGCACACCAACATGCACACTCACACACACACACACACATACATATATTCCTCGCTTTCTCTGTCTTTGCTGTTGTTGCTACTACAGCTACTTAGCATGCAGTACAGCAACATTTGATGTCGGCAACAGAACACGTAAGCAACAACAGCAGTAGCAGCAGCAGCAGCAACATCACCAGCAGCAGCAGCAACAGCAACTGTCAATTATATTAGTTGCTGTTACAACGCGCGCTAATTCAAAAATCATGCGTGGGCAGCAGCTGTGGCTGTTGCAACCTGGCACGCCAGCAACGATGCCCTCTGTGCGCTAGCAGCAAAATGAACACTGACAAACTTTTCTTAATTAAGTGACGACCTGTTGTTGTTGTTGTCTTTGTTGTGTTTGTTACTGTTGCTGTTGCTGTTGCTCAGCTGTTGCCTATCGCTGCTGCTGCTGTTGTTGCTGCTGTATGCAAATTTAATTTGCGCCATGCCGCGACCTTTGGCCATTGCGTGTTGCTGCCGTTGCCATTGCTTTGCTGTTGCTGTTGTAGATGTTGTTGCTGTTGCCATCTAGGATATAGCTTCTTAACCACATTTCGCATTGTTGTTCGTGCTCTGTGCGCACAAATTGATATTTAACTGCTTGGCTTCTTTATGTTGGTAAAAGTTCGCACGACTTTTTTCGCAGCCAAAAACACTAAGCTTTTAAATCCAAATCCCAAGATCCATATGTGCGCATTTACGATCGTCTCTAAGATCGCCAGACTCTCCCCGTTTTAGTCTTTTTAGAGTTCTATTGCTGGATCTCCAGCCGATCTTCTCTCTTAGATCTTCACTCTTCGGTCGCTTCTTCTACATATTCTTTCTTCGATATTTTTTCTGGAATCTCCTCTCATCTCGATCTTTTCGCATCTCCCAACTTCCTTTCCTGGATTGTCTTGATCTTCACTCCTGTGTTATTTTTTGGAGCCACCATGCTCTCTATTCCTTAATCTCATTCCTTTCATCTCCCCTACTCGATCTTCTTTCCTATCGAGCTGCTCTCTACGATCACCTCTTCTGTATATTTATCTGTTTTTCTTCATTCCGCCCGATCTCCTCTCTTCTGTGATCCCCTCCAATATCTTTGGCGATCTACAGCGATAGTTATATTCTCGATCGTTTGCCTCGTGTCGTTATCTGTGGCAATATCTTTCAAAAGCCAAACTCAACTTCTGGTTGGCATTTCTTTCGTGTGTGCGCCGTTAATGTTTTAACTTAACCCAAAGCCGCATACACACACACACACACACACACACACACACATTGGACACATACATAGACCTCATTGCATGCTGTGTGCGTAGCGCAATAAATCAAAGTTTTATTTGTTGAAATAAATTCGCAGTTTATTGCTTAGTTATTATTTGTTGCTGCTGTAGCAACCGTTGAGGCTGCAGCGACTGTTGCAACAACAACAACAAATACAGCTACAACTGCGACAGACAGCTATCACACACTCGCAAATGCAACGCATGCCGGAAATGTTTATTGTTCTTGTTATTATTATAGTAGTTGCTCCTGTTATTGTTGCTGTTGCTGTTGCTGTTGCTGTTGCTGTTACCCCTGTTGTTGCTGCAAGAACTTGATCTCTTTATAATTTTTAACGTCTCGTTGATTGCATGAATATCATTTCGTTTAGCTCACGACCAACAGATTAATTAAAATCAAATTTATAGCAAAACTTTAACGAGTCTTTGCAATTGTGAGTGAAAACAACATCTCCCTCTCTATAAAAATCTCATCAATAAAAAATGATCACTAACTTTCATAAATTGCATACTGCACATATTCAAATTACCAACAGGCAATCTGAGCATAGGTTGTTGTTTCATACTAAAAGCTGATTTTTAACCGGTCGTTCCTATGGCAGCTATATGATATAGTTCTCCGATTTTAATCAAATTTGGTCAGGCTGTATAAAACTGTGCCAATCTCCCAATCTTGTTTCTATGTTTCTCTCTCAGCTTTGAAGCTATCTTGATGAAACTTGGTGCACGCAGTACATATTTCGGAACCGGCCGGATCGGATCACTATATCATATACCTGCCATAGGAACGATCGGTTCGAAGTTTGAAATAGTATGAAAAACTTTTTTGTTTCTCAATATACATATCTCAACCAAAATCAGAGAATGTGTGTTTGACATAGTTTCAAACAGCCTGACTGAATTTGATCGGATTACTATATCATATAGCTGCCATATGAACGATCGGTAAGGGTATCCAAACTTTGGCGTTAGCTTGCGCTATATCTTTTGAAATTTTATACACATTCTGAAAGGTAAGCCGGTCTATGTGCCACGCCCACAACATAACTGGCCCACGAAGCCGGTTCACCTGACTGTGATGAGGTTTCTCAGTGATATGTTTGAACCCTGACCGTTTTAATTTGCGACTTGCGGCAACAAGCGGTGACCGCCGACCCAAACACAGCACGGTTTGCCATTAATTAATAGAGATAGAGATACGAAATGTTGCCAGAAGATATATGTACACACACACGTATTTGTATTACGCAATGGTTTTAATTAGCAAAACGGTTGAAAACATTAAATTGAGAAATTATTCTCATGCCACGTTGCTAGCAATTCGATAGCGTTGAATGTCAATGACGATACCTATCGATGATGATGAATTTTTGATTATTATTTTTCATAGATTTTCGCAATATGTAGTACTTCTATAATGATTGATTATGATATGATTAAAGTCTTTGAATGTATTTTTTTATTACATATACAAAGAATATTAAGATTAAGTTTAATTTTATTTAATTATTATGTAACTCATTGTTGAATTTTAATAATACTGACTGGTATTTTTTGGTACTTCTTTATATCCTTGCAGCAGCGTAAGCTGTCACCGACATGGGCAGTGAGCAATACTGCTTGAGGTGGAACAATCATCAATCCAACCTGTTAGGGGTGTTTAGTCAATTATTGCAGGACGGGAGCCTGGTGGACGTTACATTAGCTTGTTCAGGGGGCCCATCCATCAGAGCCCATAAGGTGAGTACAAATCCATCCCAAACTTTTACAATTTTCTTTTACACTTCGAACTAAAAGAATTATTTCAGTTTATTCCTTAAAAATTACGTAAACTAAAATTAAAATGGAGACAGGGAGACAGCTCTGTTAGTTATTTATTTCCATGCAAGTTGGCAGCCCTGTTAGCGCGTTTTTTCTTAGCAAGTTGGCAGCCCTGTTAGCAACTGCAATATGCGGAAGCTGTCGCAATGCTTCGATCAAGGTCACTGTTGACTCTCACGTTGCAGTCGCTGTCACTGCTGGCGTTGTAGGCCTCTCAAAATGCCAACCGCATAAATTATCAAAGCAAGAAGAAGAAGAACAACAACAACAACAACAACGATGACAACAAGCACAACACGATCAAATGCAATTTACACATTTGTCAGTGAATTGTCAACTTAACGCGCAACACTAAACGACACAGCGTTGCCAGCGTCTCTGCATGTTGCTAACGTCGCGATGCCGCACAGTGGGGCGTTTATGGCGTAAAACGGGCCAAAAATCGTATTTGCGTCAGAAGCGATCGGAAAAGCACATAAAAGCATAGAATACAATGGATTGAAAATTCTTTAAAGCTTAAGAACCCAAAAGGATTTTTAAGACAGCTTAACTTAGTGGGCGGTACAGCCTCTCAAAGTTGACCCAACTTCGAGGTTGTGCGCAAATGTTCAAATTTTTACAAGAAGTACCAACTTTGAATTGAATTGAAAAATATATTTATTTTTAGTAGAAGTAAAATACAATTTTATTTCGCACATTTACTTTTTATACCAGAAAAGTTTACAAATGCAACTTGCAAACTTTCTTCAGCTTCCTAGAGAAATTACTTTAGAACGCTTAAGTTAATATTACTCTAACTAACTTATTGAAGTGTGTCTGCCCGAACTTGCCTGATTAGAAATTATATCAATAAAACTGATGCAACCTCGCAATAAAAACTCGGCGGTAGGCGGTAGAAGAAGAAAATCGCATTGTAATGGCAGCTATTTCATATATTATTCAGATTTCAACCAAATTTGGGACTACTTTTATTTTGTTAATTAAACTTGTAAAGTATGCAAATTACTTGCAACTTTGATTGAAGTACCCTTTAGGGCCTATCTAAAGTTATAAGAGTTTTCTAAAATGGTTTGAAAGATATGATATTTGAAAAATGAAATGAGGAAAGGCCCCACTGTGCGCCACTTGTCGCTTTTGTTGCTAGCAACAATGTTGACAAGGTCAGCGCCTAATAGAAATTGACTGCGCCCCACCAAGTGGTCTGTTGTGTGAGTGTGAGTGTTAGTGAGATTGCGAGTGTGTGTGTGTGTGTGTGTGTGAGTGCATAAATCATGCGTTGCCAGGCAGCAACAACAACAAGAACGTTTTGCGCACGTCTGTCAATTGAAATTCCTATTAAATTAAGCGGAAAATATTTAACTGCGTTGCTGCTGCTACAACAACTACAACTACAACAGCATCAGTGACTGCAATGGCAACAACAGCGGCAGCAACCTGTAGTCAAGTTGTTGCTGCTACCTTTTGATGATGGAAACTGATAAAGTTATTTTAAATGTAATTTCTTGCTGCTGCAATTTCATATATGCATATGCATATATATATATATATATATATATATGTATATTCATATGTATACCTATGTCTATGTGTGTGTGTGAGTGTCTGAAACTGGTAAATTGTTCAATTATTATGCAGTTGCAGTTGACTCGATTGCAACTTGGCTTGCACCATAAGAACAACAGCAACGACAACAAAAAGCATTACAACCACAGCAACAACAACAACAACAACAACAAGAAATGACACTGATTACCTTCAAGTGATCAACATAACACTTAGCCAAGTAGTTGATGGCAAAAATATACATATAGACAGTTGTAGTTGCAGAATACACAGCAACTCTTGCTGTAGCTCATTTAACACACAAACTTTTCTAAATATTTTCAAAAGAAATCTTATCTTGTCAACAAAGTTTCCTTAATTAGAATCGATTATCCGTTAAATGCTTTATTTATGAATTCTTTCTAATTTAAAAGTAGAAAGAGTATTTCAAAGTATTTGACGATTTGTGGAAAAATTACCTTGTTACTACGGAAAATTCTTAATACTGCATTTTCTTTAAACTTTTCTAAAATGATCCTATTGAAAAATTAAAATTGCAATTTCGAAAAGATTTTAAGGAAATATTCTAAAGTTATTTTATGAAGAAAAAAAGTTTAAATATTCCTTAGCCAATTTCCATCATAGATAGTTCAATATTTAAATTAAATTCCTCTAACAAGATATCGATACAATCCCCATCCTCGTCCTTCATTAATATCGTACCCAATCTCAAGTTGATTATATCATGATTTCAGTTGACATTGTCCAAATGTTTTTGTTATTTGTGAGCTTGTATTTTTTTCTGCCCGATTAATTTTAGTTTTCAACTGCGGGCAAGTCAACTTTATTATCCAAACTGACAATAACAAGAAGAGCAACAAACTGATGAATTCATTTCCTTTTTAGATAGACTTTTGGGGGAACATAAAACAGAAGAAGAATGGAGAAGAACTCATTTTTGAAGGGAGGTAAAATTACCAGTGAAAAAAGGAGGAAGATGAACACAGCAAAAATTTTGTAACAAAAAGTGGACGAGAATCAATGTGATGAAGAGACGCGTTCACATGTTGCCGCTTTGCTAAACTAATTAGCAAATGTACACACAGAGAATGAGACAGAGAGAAAGGGTAGAAACGAGAAAGAAATGTCAACGTTTATAAAAGTTAATAAAGCAAAGAATTGAAAAGTTAAGGCAACTGGTAGGAGTCCTAGTCCTAGTCGAAGTAGAAGCTGTCAATTACTTTTCCATATCCTTGTCCAGGCTTCTTGCTGTCCTTGTTTTTGTTGATAACGAGTACAGTTTTGGCGCTGCAGGCGTCGCACCCCCCATTCTCTAAAAAAGAGCGACAAAAAATTGTTAAATTGATTAAAAAGCAAAGTGTCGATGAACGAGCCAATGATGACAGCAACACAGCAGATCCTTGTACAGTCCAGTCAGTCAGGACATTCAGCACAGTTCCGAAGTCAATGCGAATAAAAAAAAGCAAAAAATGTTAAAAAGAAAAAAATGAAAAGAGAAGATGAGCGAAGGATAACAGCAAAAGGATGCATGAACCAGGCAGCGTCTCCTCTTGGCTGGCAGTTCAACAGAAAATCTTTTTGAACGCACACACACATAGGCTGACAGAAAAGTTGCTGCAATTTGTATGACCTTTTAGTTTCAAGGATATCATCTTGTATAATTTGAATATTTACAAGAGAGAATGTTCGTCCAAAATAAATCTCTATACTCAGAGCTATGTAACACCAACACTACCTACAAAACACTTTGTCCTGATTCAGTGATTCACTCATCATCGTGGAAGCCGAATATAAAGAGCTGAGGGGGCTAAAATTTTAAAACTTAGCTAATAAATAATTATTGTGCAATAAGACGGCTTTTTGCGAAATTCCAACTGAAAGAGGTTCAAATTGGGGGTCAAAGTTCCAAATTTCTTTCATAAAATAATTGTTTTTTTTTAGAGCTATCGAAACCAAACTTGTATGTCGGATGTCTAGAATTTCCCTACAAATCTGACCCTTTCCCGCCAAATCTGGCGTTTTTTTGCCAAATCTGATATTTCCCGCCAAATCCAAAGCCCAATGCAGCGAAAAGTTTAAAACAGCGAGTATTAAAGTAGTATGATGTTAATTCAAGCTGCAGCGAATTATTAGAAACAGTGTGCAGCGTCTATAAACGTTTCCCGCTTAATTATTTAAAACTATTTACAGCTTTTTTGTTAGTAGTCAATTTTGGGAAAGGGGGTTTAAATAATTATAAAAATGAAATATAAATCTTAATATATTAAAATATTATTTTGTGGTAAACTAGTAACAACTGATAATGCATGCAAATTAAAACATTTACTTTAGTTAAATGCAAATTAGGTTTTCTTAGCCATGCATGTGTCCCACAATCTTTACGAGCTGCCCTCGCAATTGCTGCTCATAGTTATTCATGTGTGTGTATACAACTGTGTGTGTGTCTGACTCTGTGTGTGTGTGTGTGTGTGTGCGTGTGTGACTCTGTGTGTTGTAGTTTTTGCTGGCCGCACAGCCGCAGGCTTTTGTAATCCTTTCACCTCCCTCCCTCCCGCCGCTCCCCTCGCCTATTATCTCTCTCTCTCTCTTGGCCTTCAGAGAGGCCATGTTGGTCCTGTTGCCATTTGGTCTCAATGCGGCAACGGCACTTTAACTCAATTTGAGGCATTTAACGTATGCTCGGTTGATATTTGATGCGATTTGTAGAGTCAGTTGCAGCCTCTACTTGCCACTTGCCACTTACCACCTGCCACCTCCATGGCCACATATTTTTTTTTTGTGTGTCGGCCATGCGGATGTGTTGCCCAAAGGCAAACAAAGTGTAACAAATGTCGTTGTGAACTGTCGACGCGACGCAACATTGGGTAGGATGGTGGGGGAGGGGGGCGGTGGTCGTGGCACAGGCAGAGATAGAGATTGTCAGTGACCACTGACCACTCACTGGGATTCCCCATCCTTTGTTTCCCTGTTCATCCTTCTCACAGTTGTTTTGGCAAATGACTTTCGATGACTTTGGCTAAATGGAAAACTGAAAAGCAAAAAAACTGAGGCAAATATTTGCAACAGTTTTACTCCAATATCAGTTTATATTCAAACTTTTTTTTGTTTTTTTTCTTCTTTGTACTGTGGCTTGTTGTCTTAAGCTGATTTGTTAGCTATCCGAGAGAGCTGATTGAGTTGGTCTCCAAATCCTATTCCTAATCCAGCTCCTGGCGCTTAAACAAATTTACATTGGCTCCAAGTGAGACGTTGAATAGACGTGTCATCAACAGAGGGTGGGGAGGGGGAAAGGGTGGGGGAGAGGGAGTGGAAGGTGGGGTGCAACAGAGCGTGTTAAACAACATGCTACACATGATTTTTGTTGTTGCGAGTGCCATTGTTGTTGTTGTCAAAATGCATATGCAAGCACTTAACGGCAACAACGGCAGCTCGTAAGTCTTGCCAACACTTTTTTGACAAGCCGCCAGCAACAACAACAACAGCAACAGCAACTGCAACAATGGCAGCAACAACATGACGTGGCCGCCTCTATTGACAGCTGCAACAACTTGCAACATACATATGTCTGGCAACAACAACGACAACAAAACAAATTGCCTGCCGAGCAAAAATCAAGTAAAATGTCAAAAAATGCAACAATTTTCATATCGCAGTTAAAAAAATAAAAGCAAAACAAATCGAAATACAAATCGCAATAATATGAATAATAATAATAAAAGATATAACGCATTTTTCAACTGGACTGACTGATTGTTGTTGTTGTTGTTGTTGTTGTTGTTGCTGTTGCTGTTGATGCTGTTGCTGTTGGCAGTACTAATTGTTGCTTGTCGTTGATAAGCAGCTGAGCAGTTTATAGAGCAGCTTAAAGGAGGTGGCGGTTGGGCGGCAGCAACAATTGAGCAATTGCTGTTATTAAGTGCATGCACAGCCTCTAGCCTGAAAACAGAGATAGAGAGGAAGAGAGGAAGTGAGAGGTAGAGAGTTAGAGAAGGGGCAAATGTTATTTAGCTGCAGCCAGAGCAGCAGAGCAATGACAAGTATTCATGGAGGAAATGCAGAGTTTTGATGCAATATAAAAGCATTTTAACTCTTTTCTAATTAACCCTTTAATGCCTAGTCCTTCCTTTAGGCGAGGTTAACAAAAAGCTATATAAAAAAGGGGATTGTAGTAATACAATCTAATAGCCGCTTTCCACGAGCCGTCATTCGGCTTCATTCAGTAAAGTCATTCGGGGCCTTATGGGAATTTGTACAGGCAGAATTTGTCATTCGATTCGAATGACAAAATTGTACTGAATGACGTCGAATGACAGTGCTCGTGGAAAGCGGCTATTAGTAATATATCCCAACATTCGATTTGCAGAAATATCATTTTAAAGTAAAATTATCAAGTGCTTGGACGAAATAAATAAATATATGTATAGCAATCACCGATATTTTGACCAAAAAATGTATATACTTAGTTAATCTCATTGTATAAAGATTACAAAAATACTGACTAGCAGGAATTTAAATCCAAATAAATAATAGGAATAGGACTAGTAGGAATTTAAATCCAAATATATAATGTTCACTTTAATACTTAGTTCTAGTTGGCACATTCGTCAATACACCGCAAAGCAAATTTCAACTCTATACAACTTTTTAGCAATATTGGTATCGATTTTACTATACTTACATATGTTAATTATGCTATTTCGCTAAAAGCTAATTAAATATGATGGAACAAATTATTTAAGTTCTTAGTCGCGCTGAGATGCAAGGTAGAAGGAGTATAAAAGTATAAAGTATATATATTCTTGATCAGCATCAACAGCCAAGTCGATATAGCCATGTCCGTCTGTCTGTCTGTCCATTTTTTGAACATCTCGATCAAAGAGACTATTAAAGCTAGAGACACCAAACTTGGCAATTACGTTCATTTATACTAAGTATCTTGCATTGAACGAGTTTGTTTTAGATTTTTGCCACGCCCCCTTCGCCCCCGTAATTTGAAATACAAAATTTCGAAGTCAAATTACAAGAGTCCCTTTAATGCTAGCGCCTTGATTAATGGTACATATAATAAACCCTATAGTCCAAACCTGACCAGAAAATTTTGCAGACCTGGCTGTGTACCAAGGCGTTAAAGTCAAACATGTGATCAGAGTTTGCTTACATATTCCACAATTGCCATAATTTGTAAAAGTTTAAAGTTGTGCCATATTTTGTAGTAAATATCTTTGGAATTTTTGTATGATTGAAAAAGAAGAGCAAGGTATATTTAATTTAAATCCCTAGTTAGAATTGTTTAATATGTGCTATTTGTTGTTTTTGTGTCTTGTGTTGTTAGCCCGATTTATGTATATTGAGAAGGATACCCGAGTCCTTGTGAATTGTGGAGTAGAACTAGCACGTCGCCAATCTGCGCCAAAAAAAAATAAGTCACGTTTTAAATATACTGTTTTAGAGGATAATAATCTTGTTTTCGCTTTCCGGAACACTGAATGTATTGCAGCTACCTTTGCATTCAGCAATTTAGAGTTGCTTGAAGCATGGAGCAATTTAAGAACTGAAACGTCTATTTCGGACTTGATTTTCGGTCAACTCGGCGTGGATGATATTGACTTAAGAGATCTTCTAGTTCAGAGTTTGGATACCTGTGCAGGTGAACTAGGCGTAAAATTAAAAAACGTACTTCAGGTTCGTTCATTTTGTCCAAAAATGTGTCTAAAATTATTCTTTTAGCAAGATAGAAAAATACGGTATCGAAGGTCTAACGATTAATTTCAATATACATCGATTGTTTATCTTTTGATTAGCAAACAAATTAAATTCTCGTAAAACTCTAAATAAATGCAGAAACTTAAGCATATATAAATGCGTTGAGTTGATAGAAACCCCATTCTAAATTCTCGTCTTAAAAAATAAGCAGTAATTTCAAAAAACAAATTTTCGCTATGTCTTTAACGGAAATTTAAAAATATATATGTATTTATAAATATAAATGTACTTGGGAGATTCGCATCCTGTTCGCTTCGTTTGGGAAATGTCCAAATTTATCGGGAAAACACTAGACATGTCGAGATAAAACCAATCTTAAAGATTAATTGAGACAGCTCAAAACACATACTATATAATACTAATATATTAAATATTATTTTGAGTCCGCTTGTTCCTATGTCAGCTATTGGGATATAGTCGTGTAATCTTGACCAAAATTTGTCAGTATATAATATATAGTAAGGAATACATAATCTGTTAGTTTGGTTCTGATAGATAGGTTCTGTTTTGTCAAAATATAGTAAATAGGCCGACTTGAGTAGATATTTAGTAATTTGTATTTTTTAAGTAAGCTTCAATATTTAATTTTTCCATAGATTGTTAATCAACATAAAAATTGATGTATATGTATGCATATATGTATACATAGTACATACATATGTAAATCTCAAATTAAAACGATAATAGAAATATAATTCTCTCTCTCACTCTGTGTGCTTATGATCGAAACGATTAATGTTGATTCATTCTCAAATATTTCTGCATTGGCCTAGCCTTGAGTTAATTAAAAGCATGCTTAGATTTGACTACTAATACTTTATCAGACATTCGTGGCATGGAACAGGCTGCGAGACACACCCCTTGGGCACAAAGACTCAGAATTGCATTTGCATAATTGTAACGAAATTATCGCTAGGCAACCCCCAGAAATTATTAATAATTTATAATAAACAATATTAAAATGAAAAAAAAAACAACAACAACGTTAATTGCAATTTGATGTTAACAAGTCGACGTCGAATCGAACAAATTGCACAGCAACCGAAAGGAATAAATACTTATTAGGTATTATAATTTTGCAACGTCATAATGTCGAGCAGCAGAAACAGCAAGATTGTGTGGGCGTGCTTGATTGTAGGCGGCAATTATAGTTTAAGTTACCAGTTTCCAGTTACCAGTTACTAGTAGCCGCAGTTGACGTTGCGTATGCGTAATGCAAGAATTGCGCATGCGTCGCATTTGCAACGTTAACGTTAACGTTGTTGGCCACGTTCCGAGCCGCTAATGCACCATGACAACTGCAATTAAATTTGATAATTAGTCGCACAATTACGATTTGGTAATTGTTAATTTTGAATTGTACATGATATACAACATTCACCGCAGATACATATAAGACAAGACATAAATAACAAGACCATAAGTGACTCAAATGTTGCTAGGAACAATGGAAATGAAACACTGCTAAATTTATGCAATTTCAGTTTAATGAAACAGGCAGACGGGCACATAAATTAAAAGTCAATTGGGACCTTGGCTAACTTGTAGCTAAGTAAATGCTAAACAAAATTGATTATACTTAGAAACAACGGGATTGCATTTTTATATTTTCGATACTTGAATTTTCAGCTAAATGGAAAATTGAAATAAAATATGTTAAATTAATTTGATGTTTTCACTTTTTGAAAGGAATACCAAACTGTTTCTCACTTATGATAACAAAAATATTTAATTATTACATTTCCATTTCGTTCCTTTCATTTTGAACAGGTTGTCAACTTTGTCTTTCCTAAATTGAAATTAGTTTTTGCTTCGCAGTTAATCATTTCATTTAGTTGCGCCAGCTCAAATCTCGATTACATGATTTGATTAGCTCGGGCATTGCTCAACTCACTGCCATAATTATCAATTAGCAATCAATTGATTACATTACCATAATATGGCATGCACCAGCAACAACAAACAACAACAGCAACAACAGCAACAACCAGCGACAGCAACAAGCATAGGTTTTTTTCTACATTTTCTTGACTACAATATAACAATAGCAAACAACACACTAAATATAAAAAAAAAAACAGTTAAAAATAAATAAGAAAAACTGCATTTCAATGCATTCCACAACAACAACGACAACAATAACGCATATTGCTGCCGGCATTTTTTTTTTGGCCTGGGAAAAAATCGACAGCAACAACAATAACGCTGTTAATTTAAATTGGAAAATTATACAAAAATATTCAAAACGTTTGCGCTGTGTGCAGTTTGTTGTTGTTGTTGTTGCTGGTCCTGCTGTTGATGTCGCTGTTACGAGTTGTTTTTGTGTTGTTTCTTATACCCTTGCAGAAGGTATTATAATTTTGTCACGAAATGTGTAACGCATTGAAGGAGGCATGTCAGACCCCAAAAAGTATACGTATATATTCTTGATCACTACGACGAGTAGAGTCGATATAGCCATGTCCTTCTGTCCGCCTGTCTGTCCGTCTGTTTCTATGCAAACTAGTCTCTCAGCTTTGAAGCTTGATGAAACTTGGTACAGGTCCGTATTTTTGCTGCACGCAGTACATATGTCGGAGCCGGCCGGATCGGATAACTATATCATACAGCTGCCATAGGCACGATCGGTTAGATGTAGTATGAAAAACCAAAACTAAACTTGGTTCTAACAGATCGAGGGTCAGGTATCGTAATATACAATCCGACCAAATTTGGTTAAAATCGGACAACTATATCATAAGCCTTTCATTGGTCGAGCTATGCATGCAGGTCTCTGCAAGGGTATACAATCTTTGGCGAGCCAAAGACAGCCTGTGTTATCTTTTTTGCTACATTCGAATCTCCTGTTTATCTCAACCGCTCTCAAACGTCACGTTTTCACGCGGCCAACTATACAACCTACGGCAATAACTACAGCAACAGCAACAACAGCAGCAACAACAGCAGCAACAACTGCAACACCAACAGCAACAAAAACGTGAAGAACTGGAATCTAGCGATGACGGCTGCTGCAATCAACAAAAGCAATTCACGCATTCAATTAAATGCCTTCAAATACGACTTACCGACATTTGTTGTTACTTGTAAATGTTGTTGTTTTTGTTGTTTTTGTTGTTGCTGTCGCTGAAGTATGCATTAAAATGGTATAAAATTGTCATGTTAATAACCAATAATTGTTAATTTACAACACACACCAGCAATTCGCTACGTTTCGACGCGATCACAAAAAAGAAATCCATATAGATATTATTTTTATTTTTATACTTTTGAGTTATTTGCGTTTTGACTCGATTTGGCATTTACCAGCCTGTCAATTAACATTTTTTGCCTGCCAAAAAAATGTTTGAGGTTTGTTGTTATTGATCGTTGCTTTTGGACGGCAGATTCAGGAAATCGTGGCACAGCTTGTTCGTAAAATGAGTATTTCCTTTAGAAATTGTTGCGGATTATTCCAGTAAATACTAAAATTTATAGTTCCTATTTGTTATGAATTTATGAGATCCCTGTTCAAATGGAAAAAGATATAAAAATTTTGTGTGATTTTCAAAAGGGAAGCTACAAATACATTCTCAAATGTGTTCTATCAAATAAAAATAAGACAAGAACTTTAACCATTTAAAATAAAATTGCTATGTCCCTTGCAGAACCTGACTAATTATTAGTAAACTTTGACTCAGCTTTCATTTTACAAACAAAGTTGATGTAAAATGTTTAGAAATTAACGTCAAACTCAAATCTAGATGAATAGAGAGAAATAGAGATGGAAAGAGAGTACTTAGTACGGAGAGAGAGAGAGAGAAAAAAATTATAATTAAAATTAACAACTTTTCTTGTCACGACTGTGACAACGGCAACGACGATCGAGCTGCAAGCCTTAACCAGGTGCTGTTGCTGTCTATATTGTTTCTGTTGCTGTTGTTGCTGCTGCTGTTGCTGCTATAATTATGCGCATTTTCAACAGATTTATATCTTTTCTTTATATTTAAGCACAATAAAAATTTAAAAAAATATAGCGCAAGCTAACTTTGCCGCGCCAAAGTTTGAATACCCTTGCAGTGCCCTGTGTAAGCCGTCAGATTTTTTAAAAAATTTGTTAAATGTTGATTTCAAACCGATCGTTCCTATAGCAGCTATATGATGTAGTAGTCCGATTTATACCAAATTTGGTCAGCCTGTTTAAAACATAACCAAACACACAATGTGTATATTTGGCTGAGATATCGTGAGAAACAAAAAAATGTTGTCATGCTAAATGTTGATTTTGAACCGATCGTTCATATGGCAGCTATATCATATAGTAGTCCAATTTAAACCAAATTTGGTAAGAATGTGTTTAACAGTATCGAATAAACAATCTGTGAATTTGGTTGTGTTATCTTGAGAAACATAAAAGTTTTTCATACTAATTGTTGATTTCGAACCGATCGTTCCTATGGCAGCTATATGATATAGTTATCTGATCCTGCCGGTTCCGACATATGTACTGCGTGCAGCAAAAAGACGGACCTGTATCAAGTTTCATCAAGATATCTTTAAGACTGAGAGACTAGTTTGCATAGAAACAGACGGACAGACGGACAGACGGACAGACAGATGGACATGGCTATATAGACTCTACTCGGATCAAGAATATACATACTTTATGGGGTTTGCCACGCCTCCTTCTGCCTGTTACATACTTAAACATTTTGAACAAACTTAATATACCCCACAGGGTATACAAATTAAAAACTAGATAGAAACGTATAAAAACTGCACAGACAACGACAAACACAAACGCATATATCGATATATGGTGAATGAAGGGGGATCGGAGTGAGAGGGAAGTCAAATTGAGATACAGACGCGCGTATAGAAAGATAGTGTATCTCATTAAAAGCAACCATATACATACATAGTATTATTATTAAACGAAATACTTAGTATATAATTACCAATTGTTGCACAACCGATGCAAAGTCGGTGAGCAGCTTTGAGGCGATTGCTGTGTAAGCTGGGTCTACATGCCAAGCCAGGCATAATTCTAAAAACATTTTATAAGCTACTGCTACTACATAGCAACAATAGAAACAACAAGCGGCAGTAACTAACACTACAACAACAACAACAACAACAACAACAACAACGATATTAATAATAAAGGCAAAACGCAGCTGGGCAGGCAGCAATATTAAAACCTAGTTTGAAGGTCAGCTGCGACACGAGCTGCGTGGCCCGACAACAGCAACAACCACAGCAATCTATGCACAAATGTATCTCTGACAACTGACGTCAGCAACAGGAACTAAAACACACATAAAATCGCGCATGCGTTGGCGCGTTTTTAATCGCTGCCAAGTTATTTTCTTTGTTGTTTGAGTTTGTATAAATTTGTGAACTCCAAATTTTATAACCAAAAAAAAAACTGAAAGCCGAAACAGTCCCAAGAATGAACTTAAGTTTAGTTTCTTATCGATAACGATATCGAAAAAGACCAATTAAGTAACGATAAGTAATCTAATTAAATAGATAACGAAAATAATTTGTTAGGTTTCCACGGATGTAAAGCAAACAAATGTGTTTAAGAGTTGAGTCTTCACTTAAAACACAGATTAATTATTATAGAGAAATATATGTATTCGTAAAGCCGTAACCAATCGCAATTCAACTGGCCGCATCAATTGATATTGCCTAAGTAGTACTTATAGTTTTGAAATGAAGTGAAGGGCAGTAATAATTTAATCGTGATAAATCTCGCCAATATCGAGTTGGATATCGATAATATCGATAAAAACCTATTTAACGATTCAAGAATATAAAGTAAAGGTAAAGTTAACAGAATAATCATATTTTTCAATGTTTAATGCGAACTTTTCCACAAGGTTGAGTGTTGAGTGCAAGACAAATGCTTTTCTTCTCCAAATAGGTCTTCAATAGCCTTTATTATGTTAGCAGCGTTGTCTGTCACTACAGCCGTTACATTCTCCAGATCCAGATTCACTTCCCGCAAACTTCAGAAAGTGTTTCCTATATATTTGCAGCTGTTTGCTGCTCTGTCATTTCAGTGACACTAATATTAGCGGAAGCAAAATCAAAATTCCTCTCGAACTGTGCGGTGACTCCCAAAAAGCTTTTCATGCTCATAGTTTCCGTCCATTTATCGGTGGTAAGGGTCACTTTCTTTCCATTTAAATAAGATCGCTTCATTGCAGACATTGCATTGTTTCCGTTAGGTCAGTTATTTTTCTACGACTGGGTGGACGATAATCTGGTATGCCTATGCTGCAAAATTTCCGATGGTTGATCAATTGAGAATGGTTGATCGTTTTTGACAATCCAATAAACCAGGCTATTGTCGAGCTGAACTGTGGCCATCTACTGAGTAGGCCTTCAAATTGGAAAAATAATTTTTGACTGTCGGCTGGGTGGATTTGGAGATTTGGGCAGAGACATTGATATCCCTTCGACATAATTTTCTTTTTCTTCTGCATCTATTACTATTTCATTTTCTCTTTCTTCTCTTTTATTTTACTTGTGTTTTTCTTTACTTGACTTTTTCACAATTTTTTTGCACAATTTGCACCGAGCAGAAACGATATCAATTTTGTCCATAGATCGCCATATTTTGGCCTGCTTATAATTTATTCTGTAGGTAACCATCGAAATAATCAGTTAATATACACATAGACCTTTAAATACACTTACTTGGGCATAATTTAGTAAAACGGTTAGCACTTAGAGCACAACGAAATATGTATAAAAAAGCAGGGAACATCAATTAGAGATGATAACATTTACGATATATCGCATTGAATATCGATACATCAAACATATATCGCATTGAATATCATATCGTTTTTCACTTAAATATCGTGTCTCCGTATCGATATAATATCGATATCACCATATCGATACCCATCCCTAATTCAGACCAATCCAGTTTTTACTTTCGGAAGTGAACTTCTACCACCTCTTCTACTTAATATAATTTCAGCAAACTTTTACGGATTGAATTTACTTTGGGCTGATATATCTGAATCTGAAAAATATCAGATTTTATTTATATTATTTTATTATCTCTTAACAAATATTTCGAGATTTGAGAATAGGATCATGTGGGGTATATTAAGTTTGTTGAAAATAAAAGTATGTAACAGGCAGAAGGAGGCGTGGCAGACCTCATAAAGCATTTACTATATACTCTGTTGAAATATCACTCCGTAAAAAAAGCAGAAGCTGCTTTAATTAAAATAAATAATTTAGTAATCTTCATATTTATGTGTAATCTAGCGGTGACATTATAATCTCAAACTACCTCAGACGAAAGCAATCGGGTTCTATGCATTCGATTTCTCGACAGCGTGGAATAAAGAGCTATTATGTTCTAAAATGTAGTTAGTAAATGCGTGCTTAAAAAATAATTATTTTCAAAATATTCTTGATCAGCATCAACAAATTGGAAAAATTAAGTTTTTCTGTATTTTTGCCTAGTTTGGATAAAATGGACTTTTGAAATGTTGTGTATGAAATATAAGGACTATTCCACAAAATCTCTCTTGAATTGCCAAAAATCTACTCCAAATGCAAAGATAACTCTTCAATCTTGATAAATTGGTTTTTGAATTTCAAAAAAGTTTATCTACATTAAATTACACAAAGATCAATAACCCCTTAATCTTAGTGGAAATCTTGTATTCTTGATTTCTTTAAATAATTCAAAAGCGGCCAGTTAGCGAAGCTTGTCCTTTATAACAAAAAAAGTGTTCATTAATTGCAATTAAAATGTTAAAAATGAAAAACGTAAATTTCTAAAATTTTATTTTTAGTTGCCCATTTAAAAGGAATTTAAAAGCGTCCTATACTTCCGCAGAGTATTCTACTGTCGGGCCCTCCCGACTAAAAGTATTTATTAATTATGACAGTCTTAAAAATAAATGATTATAATAATAACAAATGCTTCGTAACACTCTGATTAACTGTCTTCTGCAATGACCAACTTGCTTTCTTACACCCACTGTAATGGCAACAGCAACAACTGCAGCAATGTATTTACATCCAACAGCCACTTGCAGGCAGTTAACATTAATCGTAACGTTCTCTTTCCGGTTTCGGGTTGCAAATTGTTGCCCAAAATGCATGTACATATGATTGTATGTATGTAACTTGTTTAAGATCTGATCTGTTGTGGTTGTTGTTGCTGCTGTAGCCGTGCCCATAACGGCGTCAATTAAATTATGTTGCTGGCAACATTTTACAATTGCAACAAATTGTTAACAGCTACAACAACAAAAACACAAATCAATAACAGCACGAATTTGCAGCATTTATACTCATGTCTATCTCCCTTGCACTTGCCTCTTGCTTGTTCGTGTAGATCAAAGCTTTCGTTAAGTTGGTTGCTATGCTTTTCAATTATTTAGTGGACATATAAGAGGAAGAGCTGTTGTCCCTTTGCTTAGCGTGGGATAATCTGTGTCTTCTCTGTTGCTGACCTTGGAATGGTCTCTCTAAGCACTCACAATTGGTGTCTGTGTGTGTGTGCAGGTGTGTGTGTGGTATTTCGGCAGGTCAAGTGCTGTGATTGTTAAGCTCTCTCTCTCTTTCTTTGTCTCTATTACTCTCTCTCTCTCTCTCACTCTTTCTACGTTGTTTTTATGTTTTATTGTCCTTGCTGGTCGTCTTGCGAGCTTCCGGCTAACAAATGGATGACCACAAAAGCTTTCTGCTGCTCCTGCTGCTGCTGACCACAGAGAGAGAGACAGAGAGAGAGAGAGAAAAACGTAGACAGACAACTCGCAATTGTTTTTAGACAATGACAATGGCCAGATGGACAGTGGGACAATGGGAGAGTGGGACTGTGAAACATTAAGCGACTTTCCGGCGCATCTTTTGTGCGTGCAGAAATTTAACTTTGCCAAACTCTTTTCTTTCTATTCTTTTCATTTCTTTCGCATTTTTTTTAATGCACGTTTCAAGTTTTCATTCGCTGCTGACCATTGGGCGGATATTATTTAGACGGTATTGTCTGGCGCCGTCGACAGAGGCGACTACCTGCAATTAGCTGTCACAGCTGCCGCTGCCTCTGTCGGTGCCTCTGCCTTAGTTGTCGATGCGGCCGCAGTCATAAATTAATTACGAATTGTAAACAATGCAGCGCAGGCGTCTCATAAATATATGTATGTCTCGCATGTGCGCATAAATTTGCTCTGTGACCTTGACAGTGGGGTTCCTCTCTGTCTCTCTCTCTCTCTCTTTCTTTCTATCTCTCTATTTTGGTTGTGCCCACGCCTTTTATCATCAGATAACGGCACATGGCGATAAGCAGCACCAACAACAACAACAGCGAATGGTGCGTAAATGGAACGCAACACTCAAGTTCAAGTTCAATGTCATATACGTATGTATGTACATATACACACACTCAATTTATGTACAACTGTACAGTGTATAAATATAAAACTCGTTCAATCACACACACACGCACATACAATCACGCACGCATGCAGACGACAGCAGCAGCAGCAGCAGCGTAGCATCAGCGCAGCAGCAGCGCAGCGGCAGCAAATACATACATACATACATGCAAAACATGTACAATTGCTTTATGCGTTTTGTGCGTCATTTCGCCGTCGGCAACAAGTGGGCAGATAGCGACGCCGACGTCAACTTCAACGTTGGCAGCTCTCTGTGCCTTCTCTTTCTGTGTTTGTTCGCTCTCTCACACGAACTTGTTTTGTGTGACGTCATCCGACATTGCGTCGCTGCCTCTACGCATGTTTTGGTTTTTATTTTTTGTCACTGCTTCTTCTTTCAGCGTTTTGGGGGCGCGTCTGTGCTTGAAACTCGAAATGTGCGTGAGACACCGACACCACAACACAACAACAAAAATTGCGTGTGACGTGTAAAACAGCTGATTGAATACATATGTAAACACATATGTATGTATGCATGTACATACGCGTGTTTGCGGGTGTGAGGTAAATGAAAATCAAAAACAGGGCTGCGGAAATTCAAGCTTTTTTTTTAAAAGTGTTTGGCGGCATATTAACTTTGTTAAAAAAGTAAAAGTATGTAACAGGCCAAAGCAGTCGGGTTGATATAGCCATGTCCGTCTGTCCGTCCGTTTGAACGAAAGGATCTCAGACATGCTAAGACCTAGGAGCGCCATGCTTGATATGAAGACTTATTTTATTGGTAGGCAAATCATGTTAATTTTAAATTTTAAATGTCTCGCCCCCTTCGGAACAAATGGTGGCGAGCAAGAGCAATTTAAAAGCTGCAGACTTAAGATATGCCACGTATCATGGTTAAAAAGTTCCGGACCAACAGTTCATTTTGAATTTTGGTTGACACGCATCCCTGCCAACAAATCGGGGAAACCATAACACTGGGAATTACCAGCTTAGAGACATGAGTTTTGGTTCGAATGATAGTTAGAGGGATATGAACCCCTTAAAAATTTGATCACAATCGAATAACAAATTTTTTAGGATATTTCAGAAACATACATACATATATGCAAGTACGCAAGAGCGCTAGAGTTTAGACGCTAGTTGCGTCCTCTCAAAACATTTAACCATGTTTTAGCATTTATATATTTATTATGTTTGTAGAGCATAGATAGAAATATTTTTAATTAAAGGATAAATTTACCGGCGCCCTTTACGTAATTGTACTGTCGGGCCCTCCCGACTGAATGCTTTATTTTGATTATTTTGATTATTTTTCTGTTTAGTTAATTATCATTTTTGTTTTGTTTTTTATTTTACCGTCAAAAATAAACGTTTAAAAATGTTAAACTTTACCATGAATGCAATTTCTTATAAATCGGACTGAAGACCATTTGTCAACAGGTGATCAAGCTCTAGTTTTTGATGTTTTCACTTTTAAAAATACTATAAAACATATTACAAAAATTTATTTTAAAATTTAAAGCCAAAATAAAATGTTTGTATACTAAAGCTTAGTCCCCAGCACTGAAAAATACTGTACGCTGGATTTTAACTTCATAACAAAAAATTATCTTCCTTTCCGACACTGTTTTTTAGACCCAGTACTTTAAAAAGTACAAATAGGTCTATTAAGTTTGTGCAAAAAAAAAGTGCGTAACAGGTAGAAGGAGGCGTGGCAGACCCCATAAAGTATATATTCTTGATCAGCATCAACAGCCGAGTCGATATAGCGATGTCCGTCTGTCCGTCTGTCTGTCTGTCCGATTTTGTGTCGCCTAGATCTCAGAGACTATAGGAGCTAGAGAGATCAAATTTGGCATGTACGTTCATCTATATCTTGCATTGAACGAGTTTGTTTTAGATTTTTGGCACGCCCCTCTCCGCCCCCAGAAATTGAAAAATAAAATTTCGAAGTCGAACTACGAGTGAACCCTTAAAACTAGCGCCTTCATTTTTAGTACATATAATACACACTATTGTTCAAACCTGTCCAGAATTTCATTCCAATCGGATGACAAACGCGGAAGATATTCAACTAACAAAGTTACGAGCAAAAGGAAGAAGAAGAGACGCTAGCGACCTCTCTGTTTATCAACTGATATGTCGTAGTAGCGCCATCTATTGAATGGGACTGATAGTTAACGCTTTGCACTCAAAAAGTGCTGGGTCTCCTACTGTCGAGCTTGCTCCACTGTAGCTTACTGCAATTTTTTATATGAAGTTGACAGCCAGCCTACAGTACTTCGCTTAGGTACAAACATGAACCATTTTGAGGAGCTCTAACTGCATTTAACGCTTTTCCCATTTACAATCATGTCCATTTTGATTTTTGCCATGTGAGTCTCGTAGACAAGCCATTGCGACGCTCTCATCGTGCAGTCAGTCAACAAAAACAAAATATAAATATATACCAATAATAAAACATGCATACATAAAAATGAATAAAACGCGTTTTAAGATGTTTGATAGCTCACAAATGGCATTAATTTTTTCTATGATTTGATGTGGGTTCTATTGTTGTTGCGTTGCTGGTTGCACTTGACTAATTAACTAAATCATAATGGCCATAATAATCACCTTAAGATTGTTATATACTGAAATTAACGCACCCGAATATCCCAAAATACAACAAGAAAAAAATAAATAGGAAAACAAATAAATCTTAAAATAAACAGTCACCACATTTGATGAGATAATTTTGAATTTTTTTTCCTGCGCTTTTGCAATTCACATTTTGTGGCTGCCCCTCCCATCCCGCTTATCACCGGTTCGCCACTGCTGACACACACACAGACACACACCCGCGCATTCGCAAGTTTTTCAAACGAGCTGTGCCCTTGCCTTTTGCCTTCTTCCTCTCTCCACTACCTATTTCGCTGTCTTTATCGTTTCGCACGCTACACTAACGACAAACGGCGTTAAAGCTTTCAGCCAGAGCTGCCATTTTAGCTATTTTAATGCTAGATAAAGCAATTTAAAATATTTAACCAAATTAAAATATTGATCTTAAAATTTTTTTTATATTGTTCTAGAAGTTCAATTACTCATAACAAGTAAAACATTCTGTGCCAAAAGTAGTTTACAAACAATGAAAAATAATTAACCTAAGGTATTGAAATATTAATATTTTTAGAGGCATTTATTTTGTAATAGAGGTTTTCAAATTCAAAACACGTTTGTTTCAAAAGAAGTCAGTGTATTTTGGTCGAGGGAACGTGTTTTTAAGCAAGTGGGATTCATAATCATTTTGACCAATTTAGAAAATGGATTTTAATACGCGAAATGCTATTTTGCTCAATTTTACATGAATATTTTAGTTTGTTGTATAAATTTAAGAATATGGATATTTTGTTAATATCGAAATAAAAAATATGTTGTATTGCAATTAGTAACCTATAGCCTGGACTCTTATGTATACATATATGTACATATATACTTGTGTTTACAAAACTATGAACACTTTTCTTGGCAGCTTTCATAATTTTTTAAGCTCTTTCTAATCACTGTTTTATGATCAAGAATTTCAGTCAACACTCTTAGCTCTCAGCTGCTCTGTGTTGCGTGCGCTGACGTTGACGCTGTTTCTGCTTAATGCTTTGCACGCCGCTGCGCGCCGTCTCGCACACACACACACACACACACACACACACAAAGTTGGTTCCGCTGCGAATGCGAATATCAAGGTCAACATGTGATGTGTGGTTGCTGCCCGCTTCTCACTCTTTTTCCATCACGCTATCTCCCTCTCGCGTCATCGGCGCCTCTGCCGCTGAAATGAGCTCTAAGAAAATAATTAAATAACAGTGGTGGGCAAAAAACGCAATTTTTATTTGAAGCGCAGTTGTAGAATTATAAATGCAGTATTTAATATTTTTTTCTTTATTCACTAAGCTTCCTCAGTATATTTTTGGTTTTTTTTTTTGTTAGCCATTAATCAGCTTCAAAAAAGCAAGTTAACTATGAAGCTTCCGTTAACATTATTTATTTATTAACGCCGACTCAGAACAGACTGAAAAGTTATTACATATACATATTAAATTAAATTACGATTTAATTTAAAAATATGAAAATTAAATTAATTTTAATTTTATAATAAAATTAGTCTGGATTATACAAAGAACTATAAACTATTAAACATTTGAGGATTGGGGAAAACCCAATCAGATCAATAGAAGAGGTTAATATTAAAAACTTAATAGACCCTTTGTACATTTTTAAAGTACAGGGTCTAAAAAAGAAAAATACAGTCTCTAAGGCTATGTCGCAAAAGGTTAACATTTCTATTATGGACACTCCCTGAAAATATTCTGGTTGGTGCTGCTGTTGATGTGGCTTGACCACCATCGGAGCAGTCGGGTCCTCAAAACACTGCGGCGAAATATGCAAATTATTATGTTTGCATATCGCCTTCTCTTTACATTGATGTTGTCGTTGTTGCTGTTATTGTTGCAATTGTTGTTGCTTTTGTTGTTGCTGTATGCTTGCTGCAATTTTGAATTGCTTGCGGCTCTTTTTATTGTTGTTGCGTTGTCGGAATCGTAGAACTTGGACCTGTAACTCGCTATGTTGCATTGTTGCAGTTGCAACTTTTACAACCCTGTTGTCCCTTGTGTCCACATTTACGTCTTAATATAATTTAAGTTGCAACTGCAGTTGAATCTCTGCAGTCTACATCTTTTGATGCTCTGCGCTACTGCCACAAATAGCCACCGAACTGCACCCACCTGGACTCACCTTGCACCCACCATGCACCACTTGTAAGCACCTGTGCTCCACTCACTCAATCCGACTTGGGATTCGTCTTCTCCTCGGGGTGATCCACACAATTTGCGGCAGTTGCTAGCGTTATTATTATTAGCTTTTTTTTCTCCACCTTCTTCTCTGCGATCCTCTTTTACATGTTTATTTATGTTATTTTATTTTGTTGTTTTTCTTTTCCCTTGTTTTTCTGGATCTCCCGCACTTTTGATGAGCGCTAATTCATATAATTTGTATTAAAGCATTTTTTTACAGCAAATGTTCTTGTAATTGTGCTATAATTTTCTTTTATTGACTAGCCATAAACTTGAACAATATTCCTATGCATCTATTATCTAAAATGTCTATCTTGCATCTCTATTTTCTGAGCTCTGTAGTCATTCTCGATAAGAAATCTAGCAATATAGTAGTCTTTAGATTGATTGAACAATTGACAGGTTAATCACATCTTTAAGTAGTTTCAAGAATTGAAAGAAAGTGCTAAGAATTTTGGCAAAGCTTTTCAAGCTTTTTGTTCGTCAGTCGATTAGCTTTTAAATCTTTGTACATTTTTAAAATACATTTAATTGAAAATAGTTGCCCAACTATTGTGCAATTTCCAAGAACCAATTCTTCAATTTATTCGAGTGCCAATCGATAACAACAGTTGTAAAAATTGCATGGGCGTTGCCAGACTAGAAAAAAGGTATTGCCCTTAAAACACTTCCTTCCTAATTGATTAATGGCAGTGCGTAGTGCGTTGTAATTGCCAATAGATAAACTAGCAGTATCTTCATTAAAGTCAACTACACAATACCAGTCCCATTTCCAATTACATCTTTAGTAGCAGTTCCAGTTCCAGTTCCAGTTCCCGTTCCAGTTCCAGTTCATTTGGCTTTGGCTTTACGTGCAGCTGTGAGGCGGTTGTTGTCTTTTGTAATTTCATTTAAATTTGTTTACGATTTGTACTCTCAATCGCAAACTGAAATGGGAAAGTGGCAACGCCCACATAGACACGCAATCTATAAGCCATACTTGAGTCAAACCCCGTTTCATTTTCTCTACAAGTATTCTCCTGTAAGACCCCTTCTTTGGTAATATATTGCAATTTATGTTGTTGACTATTTTGGCCTGCAAATTACATGCAACATTTTCTAACTGTGACTCGCATAAGAAATCAAAGCCTTTGGCGTTCATTAGCTTTGGGGGCGTTATGCCAGCAATGTTAATAATAGCACTGCCACTAAGACTGCGACGTGGACGTCGACAGTGGCGTCGACAACGGCGTTCAATTAAAAGTGTTGGCAATTTGCAGCGCTTGGACAGCGCCTCCTACTATCAGTTGCCCCGTTTTGTAATCAGGAAATTCGATTTTCTTAATGCCAGACTTGTATAGTGTTGGTTAGCCCCCGCCTAACAACTGCTAACCCCCTAACAACACTAATATGCGCGTGAATTTATTACAGCTCATTTTGCGAGGCTTTTTTTAATGTTTTATTTTTTTTTTTATTTTTGCCATTTGGGGGTGTGTGCACTTCGATTGCATTTTTTTAAAATAAATTCTAGCGCAAACGGCACGTGACAGGCAAGAAAGGAGCAGAAGCCATAAATGGACCCGATACCAATACCAGTCCCTCCCCTCTTCTTCGAATCTTCACCCCTCCCTATATCCCAAAGAGAAAAAAGTGAAGAGAATGCAAGAGCCAAAAGCTCATTAGGCAGACGGTCAGTCGAATCTATATGCGAAATGCGAGGCCGACGCCTTTTCAATTTGCCAAGCTATGAAAATTTACAACATAGTCCCACACACCTAACTCCTCAGTTCCCAGTCCCCAGTCCCCAGTCCGCAGTCCCCCTCCTGCCACCGATTGATGCGTTTTTACCAAGCTGCATTGCATACCCCAAGGCGTGCAAGCGCACATAAAAATCGACAGATATGCGGCAAGTTGTTGTCGTTATTATCGTTGTTGTTAGTGACGTTGTTGTTGCTCTCATTCCAGTTGCTGGCAGCGCATTGTCATTCGTGGCGTGTTCACGCCTTGACGCCCGCAGCCATGGCAGCCAGTTGGCCAGGCTAAGACCAATGCTGACCATGTTGTCTGTCTTTTGACCAGCTACGGCTGCACTGCATCTTCAAAGCGCAGCCGTTGCCCAATGCCGATCGTAAATCTAATAAATGCCTGCCTGTATCACCGTCTCTAAGCCCCCCAAAGTCCCTCTGTTCCTCTGTTTCTTCTCTCTGTTACTTCTTCCTTTTCAAGATTGAACTAAAACTGATCGAAGCATGTAAAAAGTTAAAGCAAAGCATTTAACATGTCTGCGTGTACTATATGTAATATGTGTGCTTTCGCTTTAACAGTGCTGTTTTCTAATGTGCACTCGATAAATATTCAGTTATCAATATACTTTAATTATGCGCAGCAATTTGGCCGACTTAAATCAAGTCTAATCAGTTTTGCACTATCAAATATGTACACAACTTTTAAGTTTGAGTCAAACATCTCGAGAAATACAAAATGTTCACACCAAAGGATAATGTTTTACATATATAACATAGATAGTGATGCGATCCTGCAAGTTCAGACATACTTACATACATATGTACTGCCTGCTGCAGCGAAAAGACTCGGTTTTATCAGTAAAGCTTTAAAACTGAAAGCTCATCGTCTTGATTAACAATATACATATATACACTTAAGGGGTCTGCCACGTCTGCTCCTTTCCGCACTTCATGATCAAATTATAATACTCTTTTCGAGGGTATAAACAGGCATGACAAAAATCTTCCTGTTGAATATGTTTTAAGAAATTCTTATTTTCTTGTTTATTATTAATAACTGTCAAAAGAAGTACATAAAATTTTTTATTCCTTATTTTCAGGTGGTTCTCTCGGCCTGCTCCTCGTATTTCCAGAGCCTGTTTTTGCAGCACTCCGATCCACATCCAATTGTGATACTGAAGGACGTCCGTTTTGCTGAGCTGCAAACATTAGTTGAATTCATGTACAAGGGCGAGGTGAACGTACAATATTGTCAGTTGCCAGCGCTGCTTAAAACAGCCGAGTCCCTTAAGGTGAGTAAAGAAAGTGAGAGAGAGAGAGAGAGATAAAAGAGAGAGAGGACCATTAATTGATTGGGGATTTCCTCATTTTTGTATATTAGGTTAAAGGCCTAGCCGAGATGACAAATCAAAATACGACGTTGCGGGAACCTGAAAGAGAGCCGGATCGACTGCGTCCTCATTCGCAGGCCAGCGGGGGCGGAGGCGGTGCCAGTAAGGCGGACGACAGTCCTGCTCTGGATGCCACAGCAGCAGCAGCAACGGCAGCAACAGCAGCCACCAGCAGCAGCAGCTCAACAACAACAACAGCGACAGCAACAACAACAGCAACTGCAGCTGAAACGGATAACACAGCGGCAACAGCTGGAGGTGCTAGTAGTATAACAACAACAGCAGCAGCATCAACAACCACAACAACAGCAGCAGCAACATCTACAGCAGCAGCCGCAGCGGCAGCAACTTCAGCGTCGGCAGCGACGGAAGCGTCAGCGTCAGCGTCAGCGTCTAAGCGTGAGGCAAGCGAATGTGGCAGTCCAACGCCGCCCAAGCGGACAGCGAGCAACGCTGTGGCAACGTCAAGTGTGGCTGCAATTGAGCTGCTGGATGAGGAGGACGAGGATGAGTTAGAGGAGGATGAAATGGAGGAGGATACACCAATGCCATTAGATCTCTATCAAAGACCCGCCGTCGCGAACCTTGAGCCGCCAGAGAACTCAAGTCACAACAGCAGCAGCAACAACAACAGCAGAAACAGCAACAGCAACAATAACAATATTAATAACAACACCAGCAGCAACAATAACAACAACAGCAGCCACAGCATTAACATCAGCAGTAGCAGCAGCAGCAGCAGCAGGAGCAACAACAAGAGCAACAACAAAAGCAGCAACCAAATCTCATCGGTGGCAGGTTCGCCGAGCGGCAGCAACGGCGATTGTGGCGCCATAAGTGTTGCAGCAGAGTCAAGAACCAATATTGTTGCAGATGCCGTTGCTATTGACGATGACGATGATGATGCGGATGATAATGATAATGATAATGATATGGACGATGATATGGAGAATGATAATGATAATGCTAACGCTAATGATAATACTGTTACTGCTGTGGATCGTTCAAGTGCACATGCCGCAGCAGCAGCAGCCGCTGCCGCACGTGATATTGCCCAAAGGATTGCGCATCATAGCGCCAGGTTAGCCCATGGCGATGATAATGATAATGATGATGACGATGATGATGATGATGAGCAGCTGCGTGAATCACATGAATCATTGCTGCATTCTCCTGGAGGACTTCAGCCCAAGACGGAAGTGATCGATGATGATTATGATGATGAAATGGATCTGGATGATGATGATGAGGCGGACAACAGCAGCAATGATATGGGACTCAATATGAAGATGAGCAGCGGCGGTGTCGATCTCTCGACGGGCTCAACCGTCATACCATCGCCTCTGATCACATTACCCTCGTCATCTGCCGCCGCGGCTGCAGCGGCAGCAGCAGCATCAATGGCCGCCGCTGCCGTCATTGAATCCGCCCGATCCACGCCTGGCGGTGGTGCTTCCGATCTAAGCCATCTGTCCATGGCACAGTCAGCGCGTCCAGCGTCACGTTCATCGCGCGATGGCAAAAACACAGCCGAGGGACGTTCGTCCAGCCTAATGAATCCCGGCGTTGCTGGACTCTTGCCAGTGCAGTCGGTGCCATTGGTAAGTCGATGCCCCTTCAACAACGAATATAATAGGAACCAGGCAGGGGAAGATCTAGTGTCAATAGCTATAGGAAAATATGTTTTCCTATATGTTGCAATTCGTAATGAAAAGTTTCTGTTAAAATCACACTGTCAATGTTATATTAAAACATTTTAACATCAACAAACATTTTGCACACTTAATATAACATAAATTCTGTATCTTTATTGTTAATGACAAAGCTGTGTGCCATAGTTAATCCAAACTGTTGACATCACCTAACCCAGTGGGCCAAAACTTCGTTAGCGATATCGTAAATGATAGATATGCGGACTTTAAACGGACAAAAAGTCCGTTTTCGCTTCCGAAAACGATAAGAAAGTTAATCATCTCTCGCTCAGTTTGCAGCAACGAAACGCTTGTTCGTGATAGCTCGCAAAAGACTCGTTTCCGAGGTTTTTGTGATATCTTTTGCGGACCTCAAACGTACAAATGGCTCAGTTGCGTTTCCGAAAACGATATGAAAACGAATCACCTGTCGCTCAATTTGCAGTTTGCTCGTATGCGATAGCTCGCCAAAGAATCGTTTGTGAGACTTTTATGATATTTTTACGATTCTATTTTAATATTGTTAACGAGTCACTGCTAATATTACAAATAATTTTCAGACGATAGCGTGTTTTTATTCTCTTTATGAAATGAAATTGCAATATATATATTATACTTAACCTATCAATTCTAAGGTGGTTTTATCCTCTTTCGGCAGGCAGTCTTGATTAGCAAACTCTGCGTCCTCCAACTAAAAAATATGCAGTATTATTAAATACACACTTAATTAATGCATCTATGTTTAGTAATTACTTACTTCTTGTGATTTTGCTGCTTACAAAACGACACAAGTAAATGAATATTTTTTATATTCATTTACTTTTTTCAGTCATGTTGTGGCCGAAACTAATTTCTACACGCCGAAGCCTTTTCCTCTCGTCACAATGTTGCGTTGCAACATGTCAGACTACGCGCATATCCGTCTTTTGCACGCCGTTTTAGCTCGTTGGCGAGTGATATGCGGAACTTCAGCGTTTTATCGTTTATAATCCGCTTTCGGTCCGTTTGTAAGTTCGACTACGAGTGTTTAGCGGAACTTAAGTCATCGCTCGTTTTGTGTCCGCATTTTGTCAGTCATTAGCGAGCGTTTGGCTCACTGGGATGCCTAATGAGTTCAATTTTCAGGAGTAACATAATTAAATTTCTTAGACAGTATTGCTAGTGGCAGAGTTTTCGGTGTATTGTAAACGAACAGAAAGATATAGAAATATTTACTCTAAACTGTTGACGTCACACTGTTAACGTCACATTATCATTAACATATTTACATACTGCCGGCTTAGTTTAACATCATTTTTGGACAAAATTTTTTTGAGACATGACAGATGATTTCTAGTAGAAAATTACAAACAGCAACATTTGCATGTGATTATTGTATATACAATTAATATAACTGTTGTAGGCTTAACATAACTTGATTTCTTGACAGCATTCCTAATAGCAAATAGACTTAGCTTTTACCTTTTATCAACTCCCAGCGCCCAAATAAGCATCAAAAATACATTAACCTAGAGTGGAGCAAGCTCCACTGTAGGAGACCCTGTACTTATGGGATAGAGCAAAAAGTAATGAAAAGCGAATAGTGGGGAAAGAATAAAGTGGTAGAAGGCCATAATAGTGTAAAGCTAGCATACCGCAAGCTGTGTACGTTGTAGAGCCATCGTATCTTCTTCTTTCCTTTGCCTGATGCTGTATAACATAATTAGTTGAGTAACTTCCGCGTTTGTTGTCCGATCGAAATGAAATTTTCAGGACAGATTCGTGTATATTATATAAAAAAAATATAGCCCAAGCTAACTTTGGCGCGCCAAAGTTTGAATACCCTTGCCCTTATATGGCAGCTATATGATATAGCTCCTAGAGCACCTTTATGATTAAGTGATCCGATCCGGCCGGTTCCGACATACATATGTACTGCGTGCAGAAAAAAGACGGACCTATACAAGGCTTCATCAAGGTAGCTTAAAAACTGAGAGACTTGTTTGCATAGAAACGGACATACAGACAGACGGACAGACGGACATAGATATATCGTCTCAGCTCGTCGCCCTGTTCAAGAATATATACTTTCTGGGGTCTGAAAGGGCCTCCTTCAATGCGTTACAAACTTCGTGACAAAATTATAATACCCAAGGGTATAATAAGAAGATAAGTAGAAAAAGCAAATATTTTCTTACATTATTTTAAGAAAAGAATCCCGTAATCAAGCAACAATAAAGCTTAAGACGATATGTATATTCAAATCAAACTTTTCTTATTTTTAACTATACATAATTGAACCTATCTGAACTGTGTTATTTTCGCATTTCCTCCCTACTCTCACAGAGCCTCAAGAAAGAGATCGATTGCAGTGAGGATGACAATAGCAGTCACAGTAGACACATGCAACCGCGTTCGGCATCAGCTGGCGGCGGACTGGGTGGCGATCTAGATTATCGCGCATCACATGAGTCGGTAAGTGTTTAAGAAACAATTCCCCAATACAAGCAATCCAGCAAATCCAGCAAACCCAAGAAGCCTTAAAAAAAATTACCTCCTTCCACCCCAAGACAAAATAGATCGATTCTCCCAAATTGAAGTAACTCCAAATAAAACTTTTCCCGATCCATTCAGTGAATGCTTTTGCTGCTTCGATAGGTCTTTATACAAAGTTGATTCCAAAAAACCAAAAAAAAATCTGTTTTTCAAAATTCATAAGATAAAACCCTTTTTTCGTGACAAGAATTTCACTCACCGACAGAATGCTATAAACTATCAATATAGTAACAACAGTAAATACGTAAATACATTATATGTATACTTAATACACTTTATATGGCTACACGCTCTGAATTTCGCTATCTATACATTCTCAAAATCTCTAGAATTTAAACTCAAAAATTCCAAAATCAGATTTTGTATTTTAAACTTTAACGCTAATTTTACACATTGTTCTATATCTTTTTAACACTGTATCTGTCATTTTCTCTCTCTCTCTGTCTGTCGTTTATATACCTGCCATTTATATACATTGCATATTTATATATAACAAAAAAAAAAAAAAATATGAAAGCAAAGAAAACAATTCAAAACTCAACATATGTTTTTGCTCTTCGTCGTGTTCTTTGTCTATGAATTTTATATACATATATATTTACTGTTATATAAACATATATATACAATATATATATGTCATATATATATATAAATAACTTTATATTACGTATGTACATATATATACACATATATTAATATTCATATTTATATACATATGTATGTACATAACTATATTTATTATTTCTTCTTTTGATATTATCGAATACTCGAATTTATTAAATTTTCTGTTTTCTGTACCAAAAACTAAAATAACACAAAAAATACCAAAAATATACCATTTTAATATTAGTTGTTTAGTTGAATATTTCTCATATATTTTATATAAATATGTGTTTTCTTTATGTTGCTGTTGTTGTTAAATGTGTAGTGCACTATTTCTCTCTCTCTCTCCCTCTCTCGCTCTCTCTCTCTCCAACTAAACACTCAATTTATTCTAGTCCACTCGTATACGTGATATTGTATCTTGCACAAACACACACATTTCTTCCTTAGACCTACACTCTACAGAGATATTTGCATACGAATATATATATATATATATATATGTATATATATGTATATATATTTATAGATATATTGCTATATGTGTATGTGAGTCATGTTTCGTATGTAATTACATGTATACACACACAAATATACACAAACTTGCACAAGTAAACACTAGCTGCGATAAGTTTTCGCAGAACTAAATGCCATACCTTTTTTCCTTTTCCCTTTTTTATTTCGGTTTAGTTTGCAATTGTTCCTAATGTAGTTCTTGTTGTTGTGTATGTGTGTGTGTGTGTATGTGGCTAACGGATTTTGTTGCTTCACACATACACACACACACTCACACTCACTTTCCGCATTGCTGCCAATTTCCGCTTACAATTCTGTATTTCCACTCCTCATCCAGTTTGGATTTTTCTCATTCGTGTTTATTTATTTCTTTTTATTTACTTTGACCATGTTTTGTTTGTTTACTATTTTAATTTAATTATTTTATTCTGTCATTTTGTTGTCAGTATTGCTGCTACTGTTGTGGTTGTTGCAGTTGCATTGCTTACAACACTATAACTCTCAGTATGAAAGGGCCAAATCACCGGCCCTCCGAACGCGCCTATCTCATAGAGCCATAATCCGCACTAGCTGACCCTACGACACATTCACTCAGCTCGGCAAATACCCTAACAATACTTTGAATCTAGGTTTATATGAGTTGAATACATATGTTGAAAATTTGCATATGAATCAGTTTCACAATTAGTGATTTTCTTATAATGGAGAACAAACTGATCGAAACATTAAAATTTACGAAATTATTAAACATATTTCTTAGATTCATCTTAAAGTATCGATTATGTTGATTATTCATTTGAATGAGTGCTTGTTGTATTGATATGGTACTTAGTTCCACAATATATGCCACATTTTATTCAAACAAGACATTTTAGAATTTTATTTGATTGAATTAAAATCTTGAATCTTGAAAGTCTGACTAGAGAACTGAACCAACTACACAAATATTGTACTAAGGCGAAATGAATATTGTACAAAGTTTAAAATGTTTGTAGTCTGCATTTAGGCGCGTATTTGCGTGATGCTAGCGAACGCAACTGTATTTATCGGCGGCGAAATTAAAAAACGGCGGAAAGACGTCAAAAAGGCCGAGCCGCAACGGTAACGGTAAAAACTGGCAGAACATTTAGTTTCCGGCAAATATATTTTCACATTACATTTTCTTGTTTATATTTCATTTGTTTTCCTACTTGACTCCGTATTTTAATTTCTTCATTTTCCCTGTTCATCTCTTTTCAACTCAATCCCCCTTCCACTTTCACCCCATTTTTTAAGCAACCCATTTTTATGAACATGCAAAAACAAAAACAAATGCACAAAAAAAAACACAAATAAAATAGTCACCGCTGTTGTTTGCTTTTTGTCTTCTTTCTCAAATTTTTTTCAACCGTGCTCGTCAACGACGAGAACGGCAACGTTGAGGACGACGCGTCGTCGGTGCAAAGAAAAAGCACAAAGCAGACTTTGTTGCAGCGCTTGACGAATTTAAGCGACGAACACGAACACACGCACAGTTTATACATACTACAGTTGCAATTGCTGGGTCGAATGGAAATCGGGTTGAAGAGGGAAAAGAGGGGGAAGAGGGGGAAGAGGGGGAAGAGGCTGCACACGGGGTGACAGACAAACGATTTGGCTGCTGTTGAAAAATGCAATTGGAAAGTGAATCGAATCGAAGGTCAACAGCATGCTCAGTTTATGCTTCGTGCCGTCTATCGATGCACATTTAGACTTTATACAAAAACAGCGGGCAGCGGGAATTCTGACTTCTTTGAAAAATGTTTTACTCTTCTCCCGCTTTCTTCAATATATATATTTATATAAAATGTATATATAAAATTACCACGTTTAACAAACATACATGTTTGTATATGTATGTATTTGCGATAAAACACAATGACCGCGTTTACCATAACACAGCTGTCATCCATCATCCTGAACAAAAATTTGTAATAGTCTGCTAGTAAACGCTTTGATTGAATTTTTGGGGAAAATCAACGTTAGCCTTTCTTTAAATGTGGTATCTGTTTAATATTTTTAAAATAAGAAAACAAATTAGGGCCAAAATAATTAACAGAGAGAAAAATCTGTTTTCAAATAATAGAGAATATGTAAGATGTAATAATAAAAAATGCAGTAAGCTACAGTAGAGCATGCTCGACAGTAGGAGACCCAGTACTTTTTGAGTGCAAACCGTTCACTATAGACTGTTCATCAATGTTGCATACCATTTAATAGATGGCGCCACTACGAAGATATCAGTTGATAAACATAGAGGTCGCTAGCGTCTCTTCTTCTTCCTTTTGCCCGTAACATTGTTAGTTGAATAACTTCCGCGTTTATCATCCGACTGAAATGAAATTTACAGGACAGGTTCGGACTATAGTGTTAATTATATATACCGAAAAACTAGGCGCTAGTTTTAAAACCACATTTTCCCAAATTTTACTATTCAAAAGGTCATAACTTCAAATTTTACTGATGAAATAAGGGATGGAGGCTTATTTCATTACGTCAAAATTGAACGGATAGCTAAGAGTGCTATGTTAACTCTAAGAGTGCCATTTGAGTTTAGCAGAACGATAGGCCCTTACGTTATGAAACGTAACGAGAAGTGTGAACCCACTTTGAAATGAAAAACGGGAAAAAGTTTTTCGCTGTTTTTTTATATGGAGCTTTTTATTTCCACGGCGTTTCAGGTCGAGTGCAAATACTGCTTTAAACAAAAAAAAATTTTAATGCTAAATGTTGATTTCTAACTGATCGTTCCTATGGCAGCTACATACATGATATAGTAATTTGATCCAACCAGTTCCGATTTCACCTTTACTGCGTGCAGCAATATGATGAAAAATATTTGGACACACATGTCTACTGACAGTAGCAAAAAGATGGATCTGTATAAAGTTTTATCATAGAAAGAGACGGACAAATACACAAATATATTAAAACAGCTCGTCGTCCTTATCAAGAATATCTATGTTCACCTTTTGTGGTCTGCCTTGCCTCGTTTAATGTGTTACACATGTAACAAAATTATTATTACCTCTGAAAGGGTATAACAAAAACCTGCAGCATATACTCTTTCTTTCTCTCTCTTTCCCTATCTCTCTCTATCTCACTTACTATACCGTCTTGCCTTAGGCGTGTAGAAATTGTAATAATACTAATAATGACAGCGCATAAGCACGGTTGCCACTTGAGATAAATAAGAAAGAGCCATTTTCATTTAAAAAGAGCCAATTTGGTGTTTCATCGCTAAGAAAAATTATTCAAAAATTAAGCCATTTGTAATTGTAATATGGGGTTTTCCATTATGTCGCACGTAACCATCGAACCTCTTTAAAGGGAAATATATCATTCAGTCTGGAGGGCCCGACAGTAAAATAGGTAAAGGACGATGTTTAATTCCATATGCATGCAAACAATTTTAAGGCGCTGTGGAGAGGAGTGGAAGGGGGTCAATTTTTAGTGTCTGCACAAAAAAATATGTTAAGATCTGAATTAGGTGCTGAATAATTTTTAGACCTTTTATATGTTAGACTTATCGTTGGCAAAGTTTTTGGTTTAATTTTAGTTTGCTTTCTTTTTGCAAACACACCTATACACACGCGAACTTGATTTTCAAACAAATACCTGCTTTTTCTTCTGCCTAATCCACTCTTATAACTTACCGTCTTTCCTTTCTCCCCCCACCGCAATCATTTTACCTTTGCTCGTGGCCGTCATCGTTGGTTTTATGCAATTTTTTGTAGCATACCTTTAGGCTGTGCCTCTAAACGGACTGACTGTGCTTGCATTTTGTGCAACGTCATCGACATCGTCATTGCTTTTTAATGCTCCTCTATCTGCTGCTCCACCAGCTGCTCCTAAGTTCTATTCGCTCTTCTGTGTTGTTGCTCAGCTGGGTATGCGTAATTTTTTGTATATTGCTTTGTTTTTATTTGGGTTTGAATAACTTTTGACTGCATTTAGGCAGCCGCATTTTAATTACACACAATACGACATGGTCCCTAGACGTACTCACACCGTTTTGCCCTGCTCGCTGTCCTTATCAATAGAGCTACTGTCAAGCACACACACACACAGACACACACACACACGCACTCGACAAAAATACAACGCAGTCCAAATAATAATCTAGATACGCAACATATCTCAAAACGAAAAATTTATTTGGATGTGTAAATACTTTGACCACGCCCATTGCACATTTATGCAGGCATCTCTGCGTCGCCGTCGCCGTAGCCGTCAACGTTGACGCTACCATTAACAGCGCTGCCTGGGCATTGTAATCAGTGCGCCGCATTGATTGCAAAGTTTTTCAAGTGGTTTTTGCCAGCCATTCTCCTTCACTATCATTGTGCGCCCGTACTTAGCACCATGCAACCCAAGTGACTAAGAGGAGGCCGCAAGAATAGGAGTTGTGAAAGCAAATTTCATCATAAACTACTAATAGCCATGTCTAACGGTCTGTTTGACAAATGGCTAAAAGTGTTTATCAAATAAATGTGCATAATCGCACGCAAATCTTCTTGTTCACTTTACAAATTTCCAAATTATAGATGTGTAATGAAAATATTTTGTTGCATACTATTAAACATAAGTTTTAAATATGGCAGAACAAGGACCGCTGATATTTTGACATTTCATGAATCTTTGCTACATACTTTCAGGCCGACGCTTTAAATATTTTCACTCTTGACTATAATCCTAGGCAAATTTAAATTTAATGGATATACGATTTTAGAGCGCATTTCAGACTAAGTATTTTATGGAAATTCTTTAAACCAGAAAGACTGAATTTTAATTATATCCCTCTCCTCTTTCAATGGCTGCATGCGATAGATGTCTGACTTTTGATTCAACTTATGTTAAATTTGCAGAGGGTATAATTACTTTGTCACATAATGTGTAACTCAATAAAGGAGGCAAGACAGACCTCATAAGGGATATACTATATTCTTAATGTGAACGACAAGCTTATTCGATATATTTATATTCTTCACGTCTGTTTATGGACTGTAATTTTCTAAGCTTGATAAGGATCTGTGTTTGTGCTGCAGGCACAAAATAAATTTGAAAATATATGTTTAGCGTAACCAGCCGGTTCATAGAGCTGTCATAGCAATGATCGGTCAAAAATCAAACTTTTGTAGGTAAAATGGTTTGTTTCTTGAAATTACGCAACAAAGCAGATAGTGTGTTTGGTATTGTTTTATACAACTTGTCCACTTAAACTCGGTTAAGATCTGCCTACTAACATACAGCTGTCATCACTCGAATGAGCCATGTCTCTGCAAGGGTATTAATTCTTTTGCGTGCCAAAGATAGCCTTTATGTATTTCTGTATCTATCAATTGCTTTAGTTGTTTGTATTTTGTGCAAATCGCAAATTTCTATGTGTGTATGTGCCTGATGTTTGTGTGTGTGCGGGAGTGAGTGTATATGTATTTTACTTTTATTAAAAATCAGCCAAAAGCGCAGCCAACAACAGACGAAACCCCCCAGCCAAAACGTCAAACGGCACACAAAAAAATAAATTACAAAAAAAAAAATATTACAAAACTCTTCTGCCAAACGGAACACACAACCACACAGACTCACACTCACACTTACATAAAGGCCTAAAAAATAAAAATAAAAATAAGGCAGAAAAGTATTTTGTTGCATACGTTGTTTCGGGGTCCAACTGCAGTTCCATATGTGTAGCTTTCAAGCGTGTGTTTGTGTTTGTGTGCATATATGTATTTGCATAGCACTTCGTCAACGTTGCTGTTGTTGCTTACAAAAAAATTATAAAAATACATAATAATTTGAGCAAAAATATTACGAAAAAATATTTCAAATAGTCGCTTCCGCTCTAACGGCTTCTATCCCCTCCAACCCAATTCTTCTGCCGCGTGCAACCCTCAACCCTCAGTATCTCAACCCAAGCTAGTCATATGTATATGTTATCAGTGTGTGTGTATCTCCTCTTACCACATGCGTCATATGCGTCATCTATTGCGTCTACTTATTGTGGCGGCTATTTTACTAGAATTGTAATACTGGAAAAGGGTATATGGGATTAGTGGGGGGCACTTGAGAGCAAGGTATAACAGGGCAGGTGGCAGCTACTCAAAAAGCTGCACCAAGTTTTATTAAAAATGCGATTTTATATTAAAAATTCGAAAGCCAACAAGCGGCTGAGCAGCTTTAAGTGCACGGCACAACACACGGATAAATCGAGACAATGAGAAAAGAAGAACAACAAAAATGCAGGCAAAGTAATGCAACAATAAACAGAAAAATATAAAAACAAAAATGCACAAAAAAAGAGCCGACGAACATTGAAAATTTTTCGTGCAAGAAGCCAAAAACTAAAACCAGACGCACATGGATCGATATTTGATTATTATTACGACGACGACGACGACGACTATGGCAGAAAAGTCGCAAGACGATGACGCAGACATCGACAGGGAAGGCTGGACAGTTGGTTGGAGAAACAGAAACAGAGGGTCGAGGGGGTCGAGGGGACGATGCCTGACAGACGTAGTAAGCACATAAAATTCAATGACAGTGCAAAAGCGCATGAGGCATGAGGCATGTGGCATGTGGCATATGGCTTGTGGCATGAAGAGACTCAGCAAGCGCTTGATGTCTGGGACGCTGATAATGATTCTATTAGCCAAAAAGATGGCACATTGAACTTGCAACAGTTCAACGACATGTGGCAAACGCGTGCTGGTAACCTTTCAATTTCTGTATCTCTCTCTCTGACTCGCTCTCTCTCTTCATCTTTTTCTCGCACTGACTCTCTCTCTCTCTCTCACTGTCATCTCCCACTTCAATTCGAAAACAATTGCAAAGACAGGCTGAAAGATGCGATTGCCTGTTTTGGCCAAATTTTCGGCTTGCATAATGTGACTTTTTCGCTTTCTATCCACATACATGACCCAGATTGGAGCTGCAGTTGGCAGCTTGTCCGCGTATTGAATAATGTGCCGTATTTTGTTGGTGGAGACACCCAAAAATCCAAAATGCGCCACTCTGCAATTTGCCTAATGGAAACCTTCACAAAAGGGTCGCTCGAAAGTAGAAAAAAATTAGAAAAGTAGAACCAAATTACGCAATAGTTTCTTTGTAAAGTACACTGGATTGTGTTAGTGAGAAAGTAAATCGGACTGACACCTGGGTCAAACTTGAAAGCATTTTTAAAGTCGGCAAATTTAAAGCCATGGCAAGCTAAGTAAATATTGCTTGATTCACTGGTCAATACACGACATTTTGTGGAGCCGATAATTTCTGATTAACGAATGTATAATTTAATCACAACAATACTGTTCATTTGGTCAGTCTTGAGTTAACGTTGCAATCCCAATCGAAAAACTCAGGTCCTGCATTTAGTTGATGCAAGTTCTGCTAAATAAAAGTTAATTTGGGCTCAGTTTCTTCAATACTTCAACTATTTCTTATTGAAAAATAAGTACAGCATTCATCTGCATTCTTCAGCAATCTCTGTGATATTCGCATATCATATTGGTTTATTTACTATTGCCTACTTTCTATTCTTTTTCCATTCATCTAAAAAAAAAACGAATCTTTAGACCCTGTACTTAAAAACAGTACAAAAGGGTCTGCTCAGTTTGTCCAACTGAACTTGATACCAGCGGAATGAGGCGTAGCAGATCTCATAAAGTATATCTATTTTTCATCAGCATCTACAGCAGAGTCGATATAGCCATGTCCGTTTGTCTGCCCCTTTTTTGAACACCTAGATCTCAGAGACTATCAGAGCAAGAGACACCTAATTTGGTATGAAGGTTCTTCTTTATCTTGCTCAGATAAATTTTGTTTTGGAATTTTGCCATGCCCCCTACCGCCTTCGAGAATAGCCGAAAAATTGCGAAGCCGAATTACAAGAGAACGATTAAAGCTAAAGCTATATGTATATGGGTATATAGTATAAAATTTGACACACAAATTTGATCTCGATCGGACAATAAAGATAGAAGAAGAGACGCTTGCGCCATAACGTACAAAGCTGGCTGTGTGTTTGCTTTTTACAACTATTGGCCTGACACCACTATTTATTTTTTCCCACTATTCGTTTCTTACCACTATTTGCTCTTTCCCAAAAGTACAGGGTCTCCCACTGCTAAGCTTCCACCACTTTTTTTTAATTAAACATGGTTTTTATTTAGTTTTTAAATTTAATTCTTTCTATATCCAATCCGAAACCACACCCAAACAGCCTCACACATCTACACAATTACACAAACAAATTCAGAACTAATACATACCACCTGTAGATCTAGTAAATGTTATAATATGTATATATAATATATACTTGTATATTGCATGCTTTTAGCGCAAAATAACTAAGTATCTTTTACCACACATTATATAAATACCAAAAACATATTTGGAAAATTCCAAAAAATAAGAAAAACCAAAGATTTTTGTTGCGCTTTAAAAAAAAAAAAACATAAACTCCCTAACAAAATTATCAAAATTTAAAATGAAATTTGGTTTAAATGATGAAAAATTTGACTGCACATGAATTTGGACTATTCCCGAGATTAATTCTTTGTTACCCCAATTCGTAATCCCTTGTTATATTTCCAAATGCCACATATAGGAATTGACATAACCTCAAAATTTTATATCTAACCTAAAATTAAAGCAAATAATGTGGATAATATAAATTAATGCTACTAATAATTTCGCATTTTTTACTATTTCAATATTTGCCAATTTCCACAAATTTTTTGTTGTTGAAATATTTAAAATGATCTAAAAACTGATAAATATACTTAATAATAATACTGTTAATTGTATAATTTTTGCTTCTTATCTTGTTGTCTTTATACTTAATTACTTACTCTCTCTGCCTCGCTCTATTTGTTTATCTCTGTGACTCTGTATCTCTCTCTCTATCTCTCTCTCTCTCTCTGTGTGTCTTTATGTATCTATTTGTAACTATTAAAAATATTTCGATGTGTCAAACTGTGTGTTGTGCTTTTACATACTTATATAACTAATCCAATCCAACAAAATAAAAAGAAAATGAAATCAAATCGAAAATCATTGAGAAAATACAGTCAAGAATATCGCTAAGATGCAAAGTCTGCATCCATTTTGCTAGTAAATACTACCACAATTATGATATCATCAATTCAACCTATAAAACAAGAGGGGTCCAGTAAAAAGTAACAAACATGTTCTCTGAACGTTGTGCAATTAATAACAAAAAAAAAAAACTAAAATAAAAAAAAATTACAATCTATAAAAATGCATTATTATTAAACAAGAATATCGTACTAAAGCGCTTTTGGTGTTTTTTTTAAGTTAACATAAAAAATTAAAAAATAAAGACAAATAAAATCAAGTAAAATATAAAATACCAAGAATACCAAATATCAACGAAACAATTTCGATTAACAAGCAACAAAAAATACTACATCTACAAAAACTAAAAAAAAAAAAAAAAAATAGTACAAGAAACTAGAATCAAATTAACAACATTGATGCAATACACACCCATACATACACACCCACACACTTACACACCAACACATACGACAACATATTTTTTTTGTTTTCGATATATCTATATATGTTTAATCTAAATGTGGAACGCTTTTACATAAATCGTTCGTTCGTTGTTCGTTTTATAAATGGTAAATGTGTGTGTTCTAAGTATATTTCCATAAACTAAATGTATTTAATTATTTTTGTTATACAATATTCTATGTGACATTTTCAAATAATACACATACATATATATGTATGTATGATTCTACTATGTATGTATGTTCGTATGTATGTATGTACCGTCTGTATGTCTGTATGTTCATATGATTTTTATTGTCTTTAGCATTTAATTTCAATTTGAATTTCAATTAAAATTACAAGTTTTAAACATGGCCTTTGCTAACTAAAGAACATCAATTGCATACTCTTTACAACAACCAACAAAATAAAAACTATGTATACTAATTTTACAGAGCATCAGGTGAGCTAGAATACAACGAGTTAAACAAAAAATTAACACCTTGATTATTATACACTCGCCCGTTATTCATAGAACCCTAAAGCTCCGCTGCAAAGCTGTCGAGAAAGCTTCTCGCTGAAAGCACCGAGTAAGCCATAAATAGCAAGAACAAACAGACGAACGTTAGGGAGCAACGAGTATAGTCGTCAGCTGCATTGTCATATATATTTTAACTTTTTAGTTGAGCTCTTACATTTTGTTTTTGGCCACGAGATTGAACTAACTTAAATGATTTCCTTATATGTATGTATGTACCTGTGTGTGCGTGTCTGCGTGAGAAAGATTATGCGTACATATGTATGTGAGTGTCTACTGTTGTTGTTGTTGTGTTTTACTTGTTGATGTTATGTACCTCGATGTTGTTCAAAGATTGTTGTTTATTTTAATATTATTGTTTACTCTAAACTCTATCTCTGTCTCTAATGCTATCTCATTATATTTCTATATATATTTCTAATTGTCTATCTCTATCTCTATCTCTATTTCTCTGTCTATCTGTCTAACTCTTTTTACAAACTATCTAACGTGCTCTGTCTGTTTTAAACACATAATATACTCGAATATATATACATAATATATGCCTCTCTGTACCATTTCATTTATTGTTGTTGTACTATAAAGTTATTAATATTATAACTAGGTTTTAAGTTCAAATTAATTAATCAATTTTAAATAATCAATAAATTAATTAATTTGAACGAGCTACAATCACCATAACTAAATGTATGTATGTATATGTATATGTATATGTATATGTATATGTATATGTATATGTATATGTATATGTATATGTATATGTATATGTATATGTATATGTATATGTATATGTATATGTATATGTATATGTATATGTATATGTATATGTATATGTATATGTATATGTATATGTATATGTATATGTATATGTATATGTATATGTATATGTATATGTATATGTATATGTATATGTATATGTATATGTATATGTATATGTATATGTATATGTATATGTATATGTATATGTATATGTATATGTATATGTATATGTATATGTATATGTATATGTATATGTATATGTATATGTATATGTATATGTATATGTATATGTATATGTATATGTATATGTATATGTATATGTATATGTATATGTATATGTATATGTATATGTATATGTATATGTATATGTATATGTATATGTATATGTATATGTATATGTATATGTATATGTATATGTATATGTATATGTATATGTATATGTATATGTATATGTATATGTATATGTATATGTATATGTATATGTATATGTATATGTATATGTATATGTATATGTATATGTATATGTATATGTATATGTATATGTATATGTATATGTATATGTATATGTATATGTATATGTACACTACTGGTCAAAATAATAAGTACATAAGTAACGTGCTAATTTGTTATTGAATATCTTGATTATTTTTGAATGCATAGCTGCCTATTGTTTATATTTTGAGAGGTTACGGTGTTATAAAACATTTTCATCAAAAATGAAAGTGGGGAACACCCTTTATTAAATTCTGAGCTTAAATTTGTGCTGAATGGGCATTTTTAGTCTGGTCAAAATAATAAGTACACTGGTGATATTTATCATTTTTAAAGGATTAGATCAGGATTTTACCAAAGGTTTGTTGGTTTTTATTGACTCCTTGCATATTTAAGTACATCAGAGTTAAAAAAAATTCATTAGATGGGCCGAAAATATCATTATACTGCAGCAGAAAAGAAGTTTGCTATGAATCTTTGAAATGAAGGGAAAAGTCTCCGCCAAATTCCGAAATCTCTTGGACGGTCAGTATGTTTTGTTCAGAATGCCTTTAGATCAAAAGTTCATATTGAAAAACGAGGGCGGAAGAAGAAATCTTCAGATACAACGGACAACCGCATCGTCAGACTTGCCAAAAATGATGCGTTCATGTCATCCAAGGCCATTTCCGCTGAAATTGGAAACGAAATGTCATCGCGGACGGTTTGTCTTAGACTTAAAAATGCTGGCCTACCAGGACGTATAGCCAGAAAAGTTCCATTTATCAGAGGAAAAAATTTTAGCATAAGGCGAGAATCTGCCAAAAATCATTTGGCATGGCCTGGGCCAGAGGGGTCGAAAAAATGGAGCAACATATTATGGAGTGACGAAACAAAAATAAATCTTTTTGGAAATGACTCTAGTAGATATGTTCGAAGACCCAAAGGCGAAGAATTCGATCCCCGGTACACAAAGAAAACCATTAAATGCGGAGACGGGTGTATAATGGTCTGGGGATGTTTTTCTTGGTATGTCGTTGGTCCAATACATCGAATAAGGGGTACTATGACCCAGTTTGGGTATAGAAATATAATGACGGATATTATGCTACCATATGCTGAGGAAAATATGCCCTTGAGATTGGTCTATTAACAAGACAACGACCCAAAACACACCGCAAAACTAGTCAAGGCTTGGTTTACGGCGAACAAAGTGGTCGTTATGGATTGGCCAAGTCAGTCTCCTGACTTGAATCCGATTGAAAACCTTTGGGGAGACTTAAAACGTCGAATAGGTACAAATACTTTTCGAAATGCTGAAGAATTGTGGGAAAAGACATGGTATGAAATTCCACTGGAGACTTGCCGCAAACTTATTGCGAGTATGCCAAAAATAATGGCTCAAGTCATACAAAATAAGGGTGGATATACCGGATACTAATGTAGGATTACTCAAAATAAAAAAAAAGTGAAGAAATTTTTATACGCTTTAAGTTTTTGGCTTTGTAGAATTGCCGTACTTATTATTTTGACCACCCCTTGTTTATGTTATTTAGATTTAATCGATCACAAGATTTATATTTGAATTGAAAAATGCTTATATTTAATATTTTTATAATCTACCGAAGGTTAGAAAACTAAAAGTAAATTGAATTTTTCTTTTATGTTTACTAATAAAGTTTTATGAGACGTAAAAGAGGGACCGTCAGCGTGTACTTATTATTTTGACCAGTAGTGTATATGTATATGTATATGTATATGTATATGTATATGTATATGTATATGTATATGTATATGTATATGTATATGTATATGTATATGTATATGTATATGTATATGTATATGTATATGTATATGTATATGTATATGTATATGTATATGTATATGTATATGTATATGTATATGTATATGTATATGTATATGTATATGTATATGTATATGTATAAGTCTACAGATCTGTCTCTAACCTTAGGTATAGTGTATATATACATACATATATATATATTTATATATATGTATATATATGCATGTATATAACGATTTAAGTATAATTACATCTGCATATAAAGTCTATGTGTGTGTATTTATATATGTATATATCGACTATATCTTCCTGATTATCAGTTTTTATCAAACTTCGCTTCGATGTGTCGACCCTCGTATAGTGGCATTGCCAAAAGAAAGAATTTGTGTGCGCTGCCAGCTTTCTTTAGACTCGTGTTTGAGGACTTTGCCAGCAGCTGCAGTAAGAAGCCCGTCAGAGTGAACTTTTGTAACATTTTCTCTGACATTGGTTTGAGGTTGGTTCAAATTAAGGAAATTTGTCTACGATTCTTTGTGACAGTCTTTTTGGGTATGATTGTCTTCCGGGGTTTCTTTATAGAATAATTATCCCTTCTTGCCTATTAGCTACAATTGATCGCTTGTCTAATTAACATTTCTGTATACAAAAGTTGATCTTGTTGCTTTAAGTAATTGTTGTTTTTGTTTAGTTTCTTTTGTTAATTTTCTCAAGAAGTTGATCATACGTTTTTCGAGAAATGGCTGTGCTAAATGAAATCTCATTTCGGAATCCGATAGAATTCTTCTATTATTCAACTGGCATGCTGCACTATGCCACATAAGACACATGGATATGACCCAGCATGTGACTTTAATATGGGCTCCCAAAAGAAAAACAGAGTGAAAAAGTTGACTATCTTTTGAAAAATACTTTAAGTTTCAATTGGCCGTTAAGAAATTTTTTATCTTTTAGTCTCAACAACACAGATATTAAAAAAAATTGATCAAATTTGGTTCGAAAAAAAAACACTATTTGGCCGAAATTGAAAGCTACGGAGCTGCTGAGTTTGTTTTCTACTATCACGAAAATGTTGTATGTTTATTTTTGTATACTTTTTTTCACTGTTTTTTTTTTTGAGTGTTTTATGTTACCAAATTGATTATAATTTTATTCAAAATTTCTTTTAAGCACTATTAATAATATTATTATTTTAAATCAAATCCAATCAATCAAAATTGATATACAAATAAAACGAGATTTCGGCGCAAAAATTGGCAAAACAAAAAAAATTTTGTTTGTTTTTGTTTGTTTCTTTCTATTTTTGGTTTTTGAGCGCACAAGTGTAAAACGCAAAGAAGAAGTAGGCAAAGTACGTGGTGAACTCTGTTTTCATATTCAATTGCGATTTTGACAAGAACTTGTTAGTTTTGTTTTTACAATTTTTTGCCACACAAAAATTTTGTTCATAATTCAAAAAGAGCAAAATTTAAAAAAAAAATAAAATAAATAAAACAAAAACACAAACCAATTTATACGCGCGTCTGAAACTCTAACAAAATTGTGCAAATGCAGAACGTGAAATTTAAGATTAAAACTTTTAACAATAAGTTTGTATCAAAACCAAAAAATTATGTTACAAAAACCAAAACTTACAAAAACACAAAAGCAAATCAAATGTAAAACAAACAAAAAATACAACAACCAACAAAAATATGAAAAAAAGTATTAAATCAAAATGATAAAATAATATTATTAACGTACGATTATGTGACGATTTTCGAACGACGCCCAAACAAAAATCGAAATTCAACTTCTTGAAAGCAAAAACAAAAGCAAATATCATGCATCTATATATACATTTTTATATATATATCGAAATTCTAGAAATGCAAAACCAAAAAAAAAAACAAATAATATTATAATAAAGAAAAAACCAAGCAGTTATAGATAATAAACAACAACTACAACAAAAACACAACGGAAAACATGCTGAAACCCCCTCTTGTTTTTACTGGCATTAAGTGTCAAGTTGAAAGATACATATCTGTAATTTAAAGTTAAGAGTCAAGAGTATGAAGCTCACACATCCAACTGCAACTTTAATTGTAACTGTAAATGTAATGTAACTGTAACTGTAACTGTAACTTTCAATATGGTAGCAGAGTCGCAGAGCTGAGAGACCGTCGCCATGATGAATTCTAGCGACCAATTTGGCTTTGCAGTTAGTTTCCATTTCCACTCTACTTCAATAACAATAATATCATGTATTCTACTTATTTTTTGTTTTTCTTTCCTTTCCGTTATAATTTTTTTTATATGTGTTTCTTCCTTGCCAAAACGACTGTAACCATTTTAACGATTATTTGTTTTTTTCTTCTCATGTAGCTCTCAGACTCTAAACCTCTCTCTCTCTCTCTCTCTCTCTCTCTATCTGTCTCTATCTATACTTTCGACTCTCCGTTTCCTTTTCTTTCACATACTTGCAAAAGAGAAGAGGCAAACATTAAAGTACAGCTAATTTGATTATCTAACGGTAATTTTATTACTTTTTGGAGCACATGCTCCATATTTAATATGGAAATTGTAAAAAATAAAAGAATTCGTATTTATTATTATTATTATTAACTTATATTTGTTTCCGATTTTGATTCCTTTCATTTTCGATGTATTCGTTTTAAAGCTATTACTATCGCTCTTCCTTTCCCACTTTCTCTCTCGCTCTCTGTCCTACCTATCCATCAAATACCGGCTCTCCTCTTTTTGTCTCTAAAACAAAAGTACAACAAAGAAATATGTAAACAATTTCAGCATTTTTTGTTTTTCTTTTTTGTAAATTTAATTTATTGTTGTTTTGTTAAGAAAAAAACAAAAGCTTAAAGACCTAAATAGTTGACAAAGAAACCGAAGAAAAGCAAAAATTAAAGAGAAATGGTAACCATAATGATACCAATGGCACCTATGTCGATAAACGTATAAAGAACTAAGTAAAAACTATCGATCGATCGATTGCAAGCAAATACTGAAGCTGAAAAAAATACCAAAAAATTCTAAAAAAAAAAATAATAATAATAATAATAATTAAACAAAACAAAAAAAAAATGAAACGTAGTAAAGAAGTTGATGTTGGATTTTTGTTTGGTGTTTGTTCCAGGAAACGTCTGAATCGCCCCAACAACACGCTGTGGGCGTTGGCGCGGTCCTCGGCGGCGGTTTGAGCAGCAGCAGCAGCAGCGCCGCCGCCGTCGTTGCCGCCGCAGCCGCCGCTGCCCATGAGCAGCAGCAGCAGCCGCTAACATCGCCACCGCCCCCGTTGCACCTGTGCATATATTGCGGCGCCGCCTTCTCCAACCAAAACAAACTCACGCGTCACGTGCTCTCGCACTCGCTGAAGACGCTCGAGTATCGCGAACCAGCCACCCACGCCGCCCTCCTTCATTCTCACCTACTGACGGCCCACGACCTCAACATGGGTGCCTTGGCCCAAGCCTTCCCCTTCCAAATGAATGCCGCAATGGCGGCCAGTGCTGGAAGCAGTGATCCACAGGAACAAGCAGCCGCTGTGGCCGCTGCCTTGAGTCTCGATATGGAAATAGCCATGCATGGTTGCACATTTCAAAGTTTAACGGCCAGTTGCTTGGAGGCAGCAGCCGCAAGCAGTTGTGCCCCCGGCTCAAGCGGTGCCAGCGGACGGCTGGGATTATCCGGTTCCGGCTCTTCAACATCTGGAAATGGCGGCATTTCGGCCGCATCCGCCAGCCTGTTGCTCGCCAGTGCTAGCTCAGCTGTTGGTGGCAGTAGTGGCTGTGGAAGTGCCGGTGTTGCTGGTGCTGTTGGTGGTATAGGCGGTGGTGTTGGTGGTGCTGGCAGTGGCGGCGGCGGCGGTGGCGGCCGCTCATCGTCGCCCTCAACGTCTGCCGCAGCGTCGGCAGCGGCGCAGTCCGGCACGTCGGCCGCCTCGTTGCTCGGCGCGTCAAGTGATCCGAATAGTGTTGTCATGTGTAAGTTCTGTGCTAAAAGTTTTCCCGATGTTACATCACTGATCACGCATTTGTCGGTACATACAGGTGATCGACCATTTAAATGTGAGTTTTGTGGCAAAGCGTTTAAGCTGCGCCACCACATGAAAGATCATTGTCGCGTGCACACGGGTAAGTTTCCTCCGCCGATCCATATATTGGGTCAATTACTACACGACACACACATTTTCACACATCTCTTACATCTTTACATCTCTCAGCTTTAGCCCCGATATTGTACTCAAATCTTCACTCAATAAACAGGCCACTCCTTAATTTTCACTTTTTATTTTATTGCATCAAAGTGAATTCAATCCGCAACATGTTGCCGAATTACTAATTAATTAATTATAGCACATTAAAGAAATTGACCTTCGACAAAATTTGTGCGGAAACCGAAACAGGCTTGGTATATATTAGATATTCAATTGAAATCAGTTAAAAGCATAGCTCAGCTCTGTATTACGATATATGTATGTCATTTCCATAAAAAGGTCCACCGCGTCGAAAACCGAATGAATCAAAAACTTACATCATGTGAAATTTTTCATCAGAAACTTATTCATGTTATTTATTTAAGCAATTTATCCATAAATTAATTTTAAAAAATGTCCCGTGCGCGATGTCCCATGCGAATTTACGTCAAATTGAATTAAAAAAATGCAGTTAGCTACAGTGGAGCAAGCTCGACAGTAGGAGACCCAGTACTTTTTGAGTGCAAAGCGTTCATAATAGATTGTTCTTCATTGTTGCGTACCATTCAATAGATGGCGCCACTACGAAGATGTCAGTTGATAAACATAGAGGCCGCTAGCGTCTCTTCTTCTTCCTTTTGCCCGTAACATTCAACTTCCGCGTTTATCATCCGATTGGAATGAAATTTTCACGACAGGCTTGGACTATAGTTATATATACCAAAAATCAAGAATCGCTAGTTTTAAAGGTTCTCTTGTAATTCGTCTTGTTTGTATTGCCATTTCTAAGGATGGAGGGGGCGTGGCAAAAATCTAAAACAAACTTGATCAACGCAAGATATGGATGAACCTACATGCAAAATGTGGTATATCTAGCTCTTATAGTCTCTGAGATCTAGGAACTCAAAAATCAGACAGACGGACATGGCTATATCGACTCGACTGTTGACGCTGATCAAGAATATATATACTTTATGGGGTCTGCCAAGCCTCCTTCTGCCTGTTACGCACATTTTTTTTTGCACAAACTTAATAGACCCATTTGTACTTTTTTAAAGTACTGGGTCTAAAAAAATGTAAGTAATCTTTGAAAAAATCCTAACCATTTTAAAGAGGCATCAATGCACAAGAGTTTAAAAGTAGTTGCATTAAAATATTGCCTCTGGATTCGCTGAAATTGGCGTTTGAATTGATTGACCTAACAAGCCACTTCTGTTTCGTGTCCCGTGCGAATCACTTGAATTTTGCTATTATCTTAAAAATAAAAAATCAATGATAAAATTACCAATGAAAGAGCTAATAAAATGCTATAAGTTAAGCATTTCGTCAGACAATAAAAATGTTTCCTTTTTGCCGTTTTCTTACTTTGAACGCGTACGAATGACCCGTGCGCGACTTTTTAAATGCCCATATGCATTTTTCGCAAATTCTCAATAACCTTATAGCTTAAAAGCTTTTTGAGTTTCCAATCTAAGTCGCTGAAAGTTTTACAGCTTAAATGACTGTTTTAAATAAGCGTATAATAAAGAATCTAATCTAAGCCTAGCCAAATATGGCAATGTAAGCATTTAAGCTTTCAAAGCTCGATTTTACCTATGAAGAATTCAATCAAGTAAATAGTATCATTGAGCTTAGCAACAATAATACTGCAAGACTTAACCCCTTCAGTGCAGTTTAAAATATGTTATAATCCCACGTTCCACGATTCTTTTTAGGTATATTTTTACTCCACTTTTGCAAATTGTTTATCATTATTTTACGTTTATATTTGATGTGCAATTTCAAAGAAATAAACCACTAGAAAAAATGTAAAAATTATAAAAAAAAATATGCAGTGAAAACTCGCTTAGCGGACACCCCTCTTGACCAGACACTTTCTCCAAGACGTTGGTTTTGGTTGGGTTTCCAGAGCAATTTTGCTTCTATTGAGCGGACGTTTGAGCATATTAAATATTTGAAATGTCACTTGCAGTCCTGCATAGTTGAAAAAAGAATTAAAAACGCTCGACAAACTAAAAGAGTCTATAAATTATAATTATCGCAGTTTTTCATAAAACTATATGATTAATTACTTGGTAAATTAATTTGAAGTTAATTTTCCTAGTATTTAATGTCATTATTATTACAATAAAAAATTGGAAAAAATAAAAAGAAAACAAAAACAGAATTATTCCTTTAAGCGGACACTCCGCTTGAGCGGACGAAAATTGCCTGACGATAAGTGTCCGCCCAAGAGAGTTTTTACTGTATATAAATTCGTATATGAGAAATACATATAATACCGACTGCATTCCACAACATTTTGACGATTCGTCTATTTCGGTGCTTTTCAAAAAGACAAAGTGAGCTTTTATTAGATTTAGGCGCCACCACATATACACACACACACACACACACACACACACACACTCGCATTCGCACATATTTACAAATTTACAGATTAATGGATATTATAAATGTATGTCTGACATATTGAAATTTCTTCTTTGCTCACATTGCAAATACATTTTTTGCGTGGGCTGTTGCAGGTGAACGTCCTTTCAGATGCCACATGTGCGGCAAGACTTTTTCGCGATCGACGATCCTTAAGGCGCACGAGAAAACGCATTTTCCCAAATATGTACGAAAGTTTTTGTCACCCAGCCCGGTCGATACAAAGGATGAGCTACCGCAATAGTGAAACGATTTTAGTTTGTTATTAAATTATTATTATTATTACTATTACTATTATAATAATAACAACAATAACAACAACAATAACAGCAGCAATGCAAATTATATGCATAACAACAACATCAACAACAACAACAGCAACAACAACAACAGCAACAACAACAACAGCAACAACAACAACAACAGCAGCAGCAACAACAACAACTACAGCAATAACAAATATTATTGCAATTGATGAAAAAAGAGACAACAACAATGCAGTTAGAATGAGACAACAGCAGTACAGCTTTGGGCCAACTAAAGTGAAAGGCGCAAAGTTTAGGGACAAACACACACACAGAGACACACACACAGACACACACACAGCCAGATACACACAATATGTACATAAATTATACAAAAAAACTAAAAGCGAGGCAAACATACAAACAAATAAAACTGCAAAAAAAATTTGCTCTTTATAACTGAAGCAAAGAATGTAGAAAACGAAGAATCATACAAACACAAGCATATGAAAAGTGAGAATACAGTAAATACAAATATAGTATATAAATGCGATATATGTATGTATACCAACACATATGTCAAATTGTTGAAATTTATACCAAGAGCGATAATATTTTTTTTAATGCAATTCACACACAAACACACACACACACACGTTATTGTCTCTTTTGAAAAACAATAGCGAGGAACACAACAAGTAAATATACATATATAGAAAATGCAAAAGAAAGGAAAGCAAAATATGTTTAATTCTAATTTTAGTGCAAAAGTGAGACCCAAGCAAAAGTTTAAGCGTTGATCATGTATACAATTTTTTTCTTTTCAATATTTTAGTGAACAAGTACAGCGTAAAAGTTGTAGCAGGAATCTAATTAATGTTTTTTTTTTTTTGCATATGCATGTATCTATATAAAATATTTATATTAATATATGCATATGTGTATACTTGCAAAAGAGAACGTAAGACATATACGCATAAATGAAAATAATGAGAAAATATGAAAGAAAAACAATGAAGCGAAAGTTAAGTAAAGAAATATAATAACTTGTAATGATATATACATACATACATACCTATATGTATATATATATGTATACATATAAAAAATAAAAATATATAGTTATATATATATATATATATATGTACATATATATACTTATATATATGCATTCGATATATAGATGACATGATATAGAAAAGAACAGTGAACACGTGATGTAACTTTTTAAGTAATGACTATGATGATAAACATCATAGAGTTGATAATGGGAGATGTTAGCGAGATGATAATAAAATAAACAACTCAAATAAGTTTAAAAGTAAAAGATTTGCATATATAAGTACGTGCATATGTACTACATATATACATATGTACATGCATACACACTTATATACATACATATATACATATATTTATTAGAAAAGCAAAGCAAAGTGAACTGTTAACCAAATTTGTAGCATCCTTTTGTGCGTTTTTCATGCTGAATTCCTTGCTAGATTCAATAATGCAAAGCAACTCGAACGTATAACGCATACATATCCAGACACACAAACACACAAACACACAGCTAGAAATGCGGCTTTTTAGGCTTATATTTACCCGTATCCAGGTACATTGAACTAGTACCTAATGCTATACTATCAAGAACTTGCCCAACAATTCGATAGATTTGTAGCAATTCTTAGCCCTTCAACTGGGAATTCGAGGTGAAAACAAAACACTGGAAATGTCTATTCATAAATAATAAAATTAATATTCAAATTAGTCCACAAACACACACACACACAGACACTCTATATACATGTGTATTATAAGTAATTGTATATATGCAAAATAAAAAAACAACTAATTTTTAACCACATATACATACATTTACAATGTAATATACATTGCATATATACGTACTATATATACAATATATACAACAGTTATATACATATACGTATATAAAATGTATAGACATGGAGTAAAAAAAGAAGCAACATATAATGTGAAGAACACAAACAGCTAAATTTGAATTCAAATCATGGAATACAGACATACGCGTGAATTATGCTAAGCAGCAGAATTACATAGAATATCTGTGATCTTAAATATATAAACATACGATACACAATAACATTTATATATACCTACATACATACATACATACATATATATCAACTTATAGTATGAGCAATCGGAAAAACAACTAACAATTTATAGAAACAAATCCAAAAGATAAAAATAATTACAGCACGTGTAGGGAACGCGACAATATGGGTACAATTTGGTCGCAATTTGCATAGAATTTTAATACAATTCAAGTTAAATATGCATAGATCTTAATATTTGAAGGTATATGCGCATTTTCCATAACAAAATCGCTTCTTTTTCAACTAATTTGAAAGGATTTCATATTTTCATATATTTATTATAAACTAAAAATAATTATAATAATACTATTTTTTCAGTTTGCTTAGAATATTGACTACATTTTTCCAAACATTTGCAGAGACACTTTTCAAATTAACCAATACAGGCATACATACACATAGACAGATGTACGTTAGTTTCGTATGCAAAATTTTATTGCCTACTTTCGAGGCAACTTGGTTTGAATTGTCGCCAAATGTTTTTCGTCCAGTTTACTTTGCTTTGAACAACAACAATATTATTTATAATCAGTTAATATATATATTATATATATATAAAGTATATGCATATGATTTCATATATATATATGTATTTACATGAAATCATATGCATATACTTTTATTATGTAGCTTTCAGTTTTGTAAAATAAAAAGGATTGCAAACTTTGTCAAAAATATGCAAGAAGTGAAAACATTGCTAGTTCTTAAGCGATAGAAAAAAACAATTTTTTGTGTTATTATGTTTATTCTTCATGCTACGAATACAAATAATTGTTTTGTAACACACGACGTGGTCGAAAGGTCGAAAGCTTCTTCGCAGGTAGATTCAACTGGCGATTCCCTCGGACAAACGCAACACACTTCTATTCAAATCATCCGAAACTTTTAGTATAGCCCCAGAGCCTTATAGTGAAAACAACACACAACAACAGAGCGAAAAAAGAAAAACAAAAAACAAACAAAAAAAAAAAACAAAATACAAATATATACAAATCGATCTCAAAATTATAACATAAAAAATTATATTATAAACTATGAAGTATGCACGAATATTTGGGGCTCTGGCCAGACTATATAGAAGACGTAAGACAGCCTTGTTCATCATTTTGGGATCGGTTCGGATATTCGATCTGGCATTGTTAACAAGCAAAGGCAACAACAAAATGCGCACATTAAAAAATAAAGACTAAAATAGGACGCACGCTAGACAAAATTCAAAATTCTAAATTTTAAACCAAAACAAAAGAAGAAAAAATCGAAACAAAAAGAAACTTTAAAAAAAATTAATAAAACTTTGGATTTAACAATTTGGCTGTGATAGAATTAAAGAATAAAAAAATAAAAATAAATGAAAACAACATCAAGAACATGAGCATGTGAATATGTATTTAAAAATGTATGGTAAACGAAGCGAAATAAATCGAAAAGATATTTTCGTTTTAATTTTTGATTGCTTTGGTAAAAAACAAAACGAAAAACGAAAAGCTGGCGCCATGATAATTTTGTTGTTGGCTTATTTTCTCGCAGGGAGCGCAGTATTAGAGAAAAAAGACAAGACGCAGAAAATGGAAACAAGGAAAACGATAAACCCAACATGAACATGCATCAATTTGACATTGTGATGTTAAGAATATGTGCAAATATATAAAAAAAAATAGTTTTTGCATAAAAATAAATATTAAAAAAATACTTATAATAATTAATTAAACATTATCATTAATATTATAAATGAGGAAAACAAACAAAATTTAACGTTTAGGAACAAAACAAAAACAAAATTGTGATTTTCGGCCTTTTAGAAACAAAATTATTAAAACATAAACAAACTACTCAATAATTAATTAAATTATTAATTAATAATAATTAAACGTAACCAAAAAACATAAGAGAAAAGCAAAACTAAATAAGAACGTTTGCTTTATCAGCTTCGGCTAAAAGGAACATTAATTATAGGAACAAAATAAATAGATTTTTTTTGTAATTTTAATTTTGAAACATCCAAAATGCGCCAGGCGACAGCCGCGTAAAATGTGAGAAAAAAAACATTCCAAGCAAAAGCAAAGCAAAATATAGAAGAAATTTAGACGGGTTGCAGCCAGATTTGACCACAAAAGAGCCAAGGGAAGAAGCCAGCGAATATCGACCACTCTATTTTAAAATGTGCTCTTTTTTATTATTATTATTATGATTATTATTATTTTTATTATTATTATAACTATTATTATTATCATTATTATTATTATTATTATTATTTTTATTATTATCATTACTATTATTTTAATTTTGATAACTCCCTCTAATTTGATTATTTCGACTGCACTGACAAACCGACAACAACATAATGTTTTTCTGCTCTGTGTCTCTACAAAACAAATCAAAAACAACACTATTTAATAAATATTTATTGAATGTGTTTGCTTATACATATATCATATATATTATATATATTTTTTTTTTGTCATATCTTTAATTTAACGTGTAAGCAAATGTTATTATTATGATTATATAACACTTATTGTACCAACTTATATGAAATTTATTTAGCTTTAGCGCAAAAGCAGCAAAAAGAAAATGAAAATATTTTAACATGGCAACAACCTTAAGTTTCTTATTTTATATTTCTGTTCTGATTGTAAGCGTATATCCAAATCAATATTATAACCATGTTCGATGGAAATACACATATACAAACAAACACACACACACACACGCAATGAATTTGTCAGCTATATGAGAAAAGTAAATTTTAACAAAATAACGCAATCGCAACAAAACAAACTGAACTAAAAAAAAAAACAAAAAGAAAACCAAATAAAAATAAAAACGAAATTTAAACAAAAACCATTTAAATGAATTTTTGGGTTATTCTTATTATTATTATTATCTCCCTTAAGCATTTAAACATGCCAATATATTTCGAAATTATTCTTTTTTCACATATCATTTAAAATTCATTGTGTCACATCATTCATTTCATACACACACTCACTTTCATACGTATATATATATATATATATACCAACTTATATATATAATATACATACATTCATGCATATGTTAAAATGTTGTTAATTATTAATTTTTTATATATTTCTACATGTTTATTTTCTTTAAGTTTAGCGCCTAAGTTTAAATTTTTGTAGCCTTTAAGTTGTGATCAAAAGTTCCTTATTTTGGTTCCCCGCGAGCGTGCCCATCCCGCACTGTGGGCAATTAATTCAAATATTAGTTGTTGTTTTTTTATTTTTTTGTTTACTTGACGCCATTTGAAAATATTTCAAAAAGTTCCTTGACGACAGCAACAAAACAAACGGATATAAAAAAGAGAAAAATATAACATATAAATAAAATCTCATTTATAGCAAAATATACAATAACAAATTAAATCCTTAAGAGAAACTGCAGTTATTTTTTATTTCTTTCTAATTTTATTTGTTCTTTCTATGGTCTTTGTTTGTTTTATAATTACGTTTTTTGTTCCACTGTTGCCAGGTTTTTAGACACTCATCTTTTTAAAATGAGAAGCCAAAAAAAGTACTGCTTAAGATAAAACATGCTAATACAAATTTTTAGTCAAAATTTTATCAACAAAAACAAACCGTTTTTAGGCAATCAATTAAAAAAAGAATGTAGAGCGCTTTAAAAAAAATTAAATTGAAAAAAAAAATTAAAAATTAAATAATCTTTTGACAATTGTTATTTGGTAACTGTTGGGCGCACAGTACGACTAAATAATTAAAACAGCAAGAGTACGAGAGGTAATGCAGCTCCAACAAAATAAGATACAATTACATCCAAGCATATTAAATAGCACAAGAAAAAGAACCAGTTTGAAATAATGCAAATACATGTAGAGTGAAGGAAAAAAAGTTTAATTGAGGCTTCAGTTGCTTTAAAATGCTTATCATTTCCCTTTTTTTCAAAGCTATTAGAAAAAGCAGTAAAGGCAATGACAAATGCAAAACAGAAATAAGTGAAGAATATATGTAAATGGTATAATCGAAAAGCATACATACACACATCCACACAACCACATATAGTACAGAAGGGAAGAAAAATGATATCATTAGTACAGCAAAAATGCATTTTAAAGGAAACAGGAATTTAAATTATCTATATACAGAATAATAAAGAGTTATATGTTAAATAAATAAATATGTATATGGTACATACAACCAGAAAAAAATATGTATGTATACATATCTAGTAACCAAAAAAAAGACATGGAAATTATTTATATATAAACCTATATATAAAACAAAGCATATGAACTCACACACCAATACATAAATCGAAGCAAAGCATGCTAGTAAATAACTTTGTACAGCAAAAAACATAGAATCTAATTCTAAGCAAGATCAGCCTACAAAACAACTACAACATTTAAATACCGAAAAACAATTACAAAACGAGAAGCGAACGGAAACGGAAACGGAAATCAGCCCAATCAGGGCTGTTTAGCGCGAAAAGGACACAAACATTTACGCTAGATTTGCAGACACAAGTCGAATTTATATAAATACTTATATACCATAACTATACATACATACGCAAACATATACATATACATATACTAGACTACACTTACATACATAAAATACAATCTAGTGGTAAAACGTACTTAACCTAACAATTTTTGTTTCGATTCCGCATTAATCGAGAAACAGAGATAGAGAGAGAGAGAGAGAGAGAAAGAAAGATCAAATTTTTTGTCAAATATCTTTCGATATATTTGAGCTCAAAGCTTTGGCACACAACAATTAATATTTTGGTATAAACAAATCCAAAGTAAATGAAAACTAAAATAAAATCATAACCGATATTTAAAAGCAAAATTAAAAATTAAACCTCAAACCAAATTAAAATTCAAAACCCCAACTTCAAACACTCAATAAAAAGATACAAGTTTCGGCAAAAAAGAAAAAACTATTTCAAAAACTATTTTTGGCATTTCAAATAATTTTATTTAATAATTAACATGAGCAGCAATAACAGTACATATATATAAATTAAATAACAAATATACAAAGGAAACAAAACAGTAATTCAATATATTTTTTGGTTTCTTTTGATTTCTTTCGTCTAGCAGAAAAATTCTCAGGGTAAACACAGATTCTTCCAATACAATATAAAAAATAACAAGAACAACTGCAACAAGTTGCAACCGCAAGCAATATTTGAATGTGTATATATATGTACATACATATGTATATGTACATATATATGCATATATTTACAATAAACATATGTATACATCAACAACTACAACAGCTACAATAGCAATAGTACCAATATTAAGTAACAATAAACAACAACAACAACAATATGATGTCTGCAAAATGGTTTTACATGCAGAGATTTATAACTATTTTTTTAAATTGATGCATATTTTTTTAACAACAACAAATCAACTACACAATTCAATTATACAACAATATATGCAACAAAAGAAGAAAATACCATAATAAGGAAGAAATAGAATGCTAAACAACTAATAGGAAACCAACTTATAATACAAGTAACTTATTTACACAATCAAACCATAAATAATTATATAGAAAATATAAACTCTAAAGTATGCGAAATCTTTATAATTATTTGTTTTCTATAATTGCAATTTTTAAATTATTATAAGAAGAAGAACATAATGAAGATTGGAGAAGCAAGCAAACAAATTAACAAAAATAGTTCAAAATAAATCTAATAATTCTAAGTAAATGATATATAATAAAGATGTTCAACAAATACTTATCTCAAAATACCTAATTCAATCCCAACCAAATGCCTTCTTTACAGTCTTAGCGTAATTTAAAAAGCCAACAACAACCAATGCAATTCATTCCATTTTTTTATGGTTATTTTACTAATTTTCTATCAAAAATATGCTGCAGTTCAGATATGCAGTGTATGTGAAATGAACTGAACTAGTTCCAAACAAGTCAATAGACAAATTGTATAAGACAATAAACTGAACCTTTAAAGAAATGTAACATAACATATACATAGATATACACTCACAACTGCGAATTGAGTATAAATTCATATTTGCATAACAATTGACTCAATATCACATAGATAGATCAAATAAACCAGTTCACCGACTAGCTTTTAAAGCCAACCAACTAACTGGAACTAGTTCGCATGTCAAATTTCTCGCAAGTTAACCAACACTGCACTTTCCTCAAACAAACGCAACAAATGCAGTTATGATAGAAAAACAATACAATAGATCGCATCGGCATAGCCGACGATGGAATACCCTTGCAGCCGTCTATCAATCGATTATTCCCATGCTGTGTGTAGTTTTCCGATTGCTCCAAAGTCTTTACAAATCAGTCCGATCAAACTGACTAGCATACATATCGACGCATTTCCGCGAAAGTATGGTATGTCAAAAAACTATATTTTTGAGGAGAGCGGGTTTTTCTTTTTATCTGTGCATAGGCTTGCATATAAATTCTCATAAAATACAGTTGATTTTTAGCGGATCTATAAGGATTTTAGCTATAATATTTTGCAGGATTGTGAAACATAAGTTTTCTAACAATTTGGCATAAATATATCAATTTCGATAAAAAGTGACATACGCACTTTCTCGAAAATGCGTCGATATGGTTTTAATAATAGATCAAAAGTGATTATGTTGCCACTGCAAGAGTATGAGAGCTTTGAAGAAAGAACAAATAAAAAATCACAAATGTACCCTGTTGACAGAATGTCTTCATTCACGTTCACACGTTCACATACCATACAATATAAAAAAGAGTATAATCACCTACAATACAAATACTTTAAGACTAAACATACAAAATACTTACAATACACTACAATATGTGCACGAAGTTGAACAAGAGGCAACCCTATAGCGACCATAGTTTACCATAACATGTGAAGTCATTTTCATATCCCTAAATTGTAATTGTGTTGGTTTTTTATTTTTCACTTTCTTAACTAATTGTTAATGCATTTTTAATGGCATCAGAGTACTTAGCGATTAAATATACAATTGTTTGTTTGTTTATTCCAAATGTTCAAATTATTTTCCTTAACAGCAACAACAACAAAAAAAAAAAAACAAAATAAATAAGAAATAATTATAATAATAACGCCTTTTTTGAGTTCGTTCGTTACTTTTGTATAAGCGAAACTTGTAGGAGCTCAGCCCATAAGCTGATAAGAAGAAAATAAAAACCCGTTAACACAATCTGTGAACAGCTAAACCGATAACATATAAACCGATAACAAATATACCGATAAATAGTTAAACAAAGAAACGCAATAAAAACAGAAATTGGTTTCATCGTCGTAACAACCAAACAAAACATAACAAACAATATGATATACTATGAAATATTATTGAGAACCCAATAACTAAATATATGTTTGAGTGCCAAGCTATCAATTCGAGACAAACTGTAAATATACAAAAAATATAATGAAACAAAAACAAATTGAAACAAATTGTAATGCAATTTGTATTTCGAACAGAACAAGTTCTTATCTTCACTGTAGTTGACTATCGTTAATTTAGTACTTGTAACTTGTTTCAAATTGCGAGCGACACGCTAGACACAACTAACTGTACATATGTATAACTTAACGAAGGCAATAGAACTTTTGTGTTTTTCCATTTCACAACACTGGCATGCAGAAAACTTGTTGAAAGATTGCTTGATGCTAAAAATGGAATCACTTACATACTAATATACATTTTCAGTGAGAATGACTGTAAATACTATTTCTATATCTATATATATATATATCTATATATATATGTATAGTATAGTATAGTATAGTATAAAGTATAATAGTTAGCATGTACCTAGTGTCGCTTTGACGACGCTGGATATAAGAATATTAATTCCAACTTAAAATCCAATGTTAGCTATTTAATAACAAAAAAACTGATTGCAACATAGAACCAATTTTTAAATGCGAGTTATTGTACATTTCCAACTCTAAACATACATACATACTACAAAAACAAAGAATAAGAACCTTTTGATACGCTAAACTGAGCTACAATTGTATACAAAGATACAAGCAAAAGATACAGATGCATATAACATACAGTTACAGATGCTAGAGAAACATTTGAGATAATTATGAGATACATTTGATCAACTTAATGCTTGTCAGTTTCTATAACACTTTTTGGCATTCGCTCAAAAGACAACACACATATACCTACACTTATTTCGGCTGAAAAGAAAAACAAAATGAAGTCAGTTGTTAATAAATATACATAAAATGACAAGCAAGAAATAAGGCTTTTAGGCTTATTTTAAGCAACACGAATCGTAAAGTAAATTTTTTGGTAAAAAATAACAAAAATAAAAAACGTAATCCATAAGACAAGCAAAACAAAAAACGTAAAGATAACAGAAAAAAGAAAGAAAAAACAACACTGTAGTGCCTACTCCCTTTAAATAAAAGAAACGAAAAAAACATATATATATATATATATATATATATATATATATATAAACTTATATATATACAATACATATATACATTATACATATTAAAGTAATATTTTATATAAACGCAAAAACCAATGTAAAAACAAAATGGATAAATAGCAGTAAAAGCAAAGCAAAAAAGAATCCGAGAGAAATTGAAAGTCAACAGTTCTTTTGATAGTTATTTTTTTAGTGAGCAATGGAGGCATTGAATCATATACATAAATATATATACATATAAATAAATATACATACATACTATATACACATACACACAGCATTTGTAGGCCGTTGGAAGTAGAGGTGTAATTTAAGGTAAAGTTTCTAAATATTATATAAAAACTCAATACAAAGGAAACAAAATTTTACTCCTAAGCAAAAAGAAAAGCAAGTCGAAAATAGAGAAAGAATATTAAAAAGAAGAAGAATGGAATTAGTTATAAAACACAACAAATCTTACAACCAAATCAACAACAACAAGAACAAGAACAAGAACGATAACGATAACAACAACAACAAAAAGTAGAAACACACAACAAAGTAGTTTTGCATATCCAAACAAAAAATAATACTAAAAAAAAATTACAAAAAAAAAACCAGAAAAATATAATTATAATTATTGACAAATATATTAGTTTATAGAGCGCAAATATTTTCACAGCCACAACAATAACAACAAGAAATACAACACAATACAAAAAATAAAAACAAAAACGAAACTGCTAAAATCACAAAACAAAAAATAATTTTTAAAATTTAAGAAAACAGAACAAAATTTTGAAGAAGCGAAAAAAAACTTAAAAAACAAACCACAATTTTTTAACCTTCCTAAAGAAACTAAAACGCGAAGAATTAAAAGAAAAACAAAACAATCGTTAAATAAAAGTAAAATCTTTGTTGTCATTTAATTCAACTTGTTTAAAAGGCAATATTTAATTTTGGTGCGGCACACATATACACGCATTTACACACACACACACACATACCATTCAATAGTTAATTAATTAGTTCTTATGTGTTTAAACATTAATAACATGTTTTTTAAAAACATTAATTAAGTTTCCATTGCGCTTAAATATAATTTAGCGAATTTCGCCACATCCAAAAAAGAAATAATAAAGAGAAATCAATACAAATAAATGAAAAAAGCTGAAATGCAGACAAAAGTTGAGCAGATTCAACAAACATTCAATAATATTATTATTGTATTAATAATATGAATTAAGTAATTAGCTAAATAATAGTTTTAGTTAACTTCGGTTGAAATTTTAAGTTTCCCATGAGGCTCATCGTAATTTTTGTTTGTTTTTAATAACAACATAGTTTTTTTGTGTGTATTTTTTATGCAATTTGATTTGATTGATACATCATACGAAACACTAACAAACAAACACACACACTCACACACATACACACAATATTTATATAGACTTTAATTGCAGCTCAAGAAGAAAAAGTAAAATGCTATTGGGACAGAAATGTTTAGTAACTTTCATATAAAAAGAGGCTGCTTTGTCTTGCCAATAGATTTGAGGTTGGAGGAAAGATCTATTAGTATATGTATATGGAATTCGAATGTAATTCATGTGCTTCTGAGCTGATGTTAAAAGTTTGTGAGAAAAAAACATACAAATAAATAACAACAAAAGAAGACAACAACAAAATAGCTGCAATACGTTATAATTACGTCAATATGTTCCTAACAATATAGACATACTTATGTACTTACATTTATATTTATCAATTATGATTAACTAACTATAAAGCAAGACAGCAAAAGCAAAACAATTTTAAATACAATAAATACTTGATTAAACATAAGAGAGCAGTTACACTCACTCACACATACACAGCAGCAGCTAAACTACTTCTTAATAGTAATAATCATTAAAAATTGAAAACATAAAAAGTACTCGTATATGTAGTTAAGCGGGAGACTAAATTCGATTTGTTTTCTTAAATTAAGTTTTGTCTGTATCATTTATTATAACATACACACACACACACACACACACACACATATACATATATATATATATACATATAAATATAAATATTATTGACATTATTTTGTAAGCGTTCAACCAACCATAAAACTTATTTATTTAGCAAAAAATTAAAAAATTAACATTTATTTCATGTTTTGCAAAATAATTTGAAAGTTTATACTGTTTAGTTTTTTTGCAGTCAATTTAAGTAAATCTATATACACATATATTTGAAGTATATGTATATAATTTTTTTTGCAAATAAATCGATATAAAGCAGAAAAAGAAAATCATTTATCTAAAGCATGTTTCATTCATTTTTTAACACACGCACACACATACACACACACTCAATCATTCTCACAAACATTATAAATAACATTTTAATGGGGAACAAACACTCACAGTCATTTCATTGCAATTGGCGATATTTTAGCGAAGGCTATTTGAATATTGTATGAATTTATGAATGTGTTAGATTTGTATAACGCTTACCGATAATTACAACTGGGTTATATTTATATACTACGCCAGTAGAAGAGCTTGAGCCTGATTCAATAAATAAATACTGGAAAACTATATCAAATACAGTTAAAAGGAAGGTTAAAAAATATCTCTATCTATATATATATTTATATATATGTATTTACATACAAATACATATATATGTATGTATTTATACATATGTATATGTATTTTTTTTTCGTAGTCAAACACCAAAACACTAAAAAGTGAGACAAATTCAAAAAAAAAAAACCCCCGACAAAAAAGAAAACAAACTAAAAGCACTGAGAAACATTTGTAGTCAACTCATTTTCAAGTTGTACCCAATGCTGAATAATGAATACAAGTCAAGTTTGAGTACTCGTAATAAGTAAAGAATAATGAATAAATTATAAAGTGCAGCTTATATGTATCAGGCACCAACAAATAGACGCAACAACACAAATATTTTACCACAGAAAATTTCAATAACTGACTCACACACTCACTAACGCTCACACACACAAGCAACAACAACAAAGACGGTGAAATAAACAATTTTTAGGCAAAAATCCACAAAAAAATTTATATAAAATTATTACATGAAAAGCTAAAAAGTTGATAAACAAAGTATTTAAGCAAAGCAAGGCATATCATAGTTTTTAAAAAAGAAAAACAAATCCTAAATACACACAGGCATACACACATCAGTTGGACATACAAACACATTCACATACAGCAGAGACCCAAGAAAAAAGAAGGTAATCATTAGTTTGCAAATATCGTTATATCCATAGCACACGATAATAGCAAGGCCAAGTCTGAGTTAAAACAAGTATAAGCTTAAAAGTTGAAACAAAAGGGCAAAGCTAGAAACTAAAACAACAAAACCAGGCTAAAGTAAACAAGGTAAACCTAAAGAAAGACCTTTAAAATACATACATACAAGACGATGAAAATGATAATGATGATAACGATGATTTTATATGATCAATGCATACAGCCAGCTATATAGACATGCATAGAAACCGCAATTTATAGTTGATGACAGTGTAGCCCTTTATAAGAGAATAACAAAAAAATTAAAGTCGAGAACAAAGATTATGAACGAGGACAACAAGAAAAGCAATGACAAGAAAAGAATAAAAACAATACAAAAACAAAAACAAACCAACAACAAATAAACAAAATAAAAAAAAACAGAAAAGAATGAAACAGAAAAACCAAAACAAAATGAAAAAGAATGAAAAGTAAATTCTAATAAAGAAAACTATTGAAAATATTCAATACGAGTTTTTAATATTTTTTTGTTGTTCATTGAATGTATTCATTAATTTTTACAGCATACATTTTGGAGCTGGGAAAAATAAAACATGCATATTAATATTTTATATTTTATATTTTAAATAAGATTATAATGTTAAATTCTTTTATTGTTTCAAAATATTTAACTATCAAATTGATAAGTTGTCAATTTGATGACTAACATGTATTTGCTTTATACTTAAAAAATTTGTATCAGTTCAGCAGCAAAGTAACTTCTTACATTTCATTATAAATCATTATAAATCGCCAGTGTCAAATATTTTACCCCGTAGGTGGAAATAGTTGTATGGTGTGTGCATTAGGCCGGAGCGAAAAAACTTTTTCTTGGATTTGTTGAGTGCAGAATCGTTGACCCGTTATAAAATATTAATGTGTGCAAAAAATCAGATTTTTTGGAGCCCATCCTGAGGTGGCTCACCGACGGTCTTTTTTGAAACATCAACCAAAAATTTAACAATATGGGGAAAAATATGAGAAAAAAAACTTGATCGTTTTCCACATTGTGCTTATTTTTTATACAAAAGAAAGTTTCCAGTTTTTGGGTATTAAGTGATACTTTTTACTTTTATTGTAATAAAATGAATAATATTATCATTGTTTTTTAATAACATCTTAGGAAAACTTCAAACTAAAAATGTTATATAACAGACCAATGTTAAGCCTAACAGCGGGTAAAGTCAGCTGTTGCTGTCGAAAAGAACGTGCTTTAAGATTGCAATATTTTTGCAGCCTATTTTCAAGTTGCCGATATTCAAACGCAAAACATACATTTTACAAAATTAAGATTGGTTACCAAATACATATACGGGTTTGTACTGTGTATTGGTTTTACCAATATTTTGTATGTGTGCGTGTTTTTATTAATAATGTTCTCCAAATTCATTTCTTGGAAAGAAATTTCAACTTTTCAACGTCAATTAGGGTCTATAAGTGTACGTCCAAGTGTATGTCGTAGGGCTATTAGTTGTGGTTTAAGGGCAGTTTGTCTCAATGTGCACTTTTGCGCAAGGCTGCTAACCTCCGAAATTTGGGGGCAGGCTCGGTTCGGTGGATCAAACCGTAGATTAATATTACAGTTCGGCTCGCGGACCGGTTTGTGGAGCCCCTGCACCAAAGGTTCGGATTTGAACCTTGGTTCAATGCTGTAAATTTGTATTGCTTTTATCATTGCTTCCTTTTTGCTAGTTGCACATTTTATAAGTTGTTTTATTATGTAAGTGTATGTGTCTATTAATTAAACCAAATTCTAAAAGTTAAATGTGCAAATCCAAAACATTTATGCGCAGAATTGATAAGGATTCTCAAGGATTTGTTAAAAAATTATCGATTTCTGTAAAAACATCGTTTTCTAGGAAATGTATAAAGAAATGCTTTGGTCGACCGCCACAAATTTCAAAGTTTATAGGCTGTTGAACTTTCCGATTTCGAAGCTAGGGCTCACATCTTATTATGCATTTATTTAGTGAGCGAAGGTTTTAAAATTTATGTATTATATATATTTTATATATATAAATATGTATTTTAGTCTAAACAAAAATATGTTTGTATTCATGACATTTATATTTAACTTAAAAAATAGTTAATTCTTCATTTACTATTTATTTTGTTTCAAAATACTTATTTAATAGATTTCTGATGTGCTTGTATTTGAATTTAATTAAAATTTTTTGTTTAATAAAAATTATTTTAAGCAGAAGTAAAAGACACAGCTTCGTTTAAGAAATTAGTAACAGTTGAATTAAACAGCAATACGTAATAAAATAATAATACAGAAATTTGTATATTTGTTGCAAAACATGTTCGAACCGAACCTTTTTTTTAAAGTGCTCCGGTTTGGATTCGGGTATTGTGCTCGAAACTTTGTAGGGGTTCGGTTCGGGTAGTCCAAAGATTCGAAACTCGCAGAACCGGTTTGCAGCCTTGCTTTTGCGAATATTTGGCGAAATTTGATCTTGTTGCAGGTAATCTCTTGGAGAAAAATTGCCGATATTGTTGAGATTTGAAAAAGACAGAAGAAGGGAACCTTTTTGGAATATGCCGTTTTGGCTAATTTTAGACAGCGTATCAGTAGATACAATAATCTTTATTTTGACTGATTGCGTCTATGGCAGCTATATGCTATTTTAGTCCGATCTTGATAATTTTTGGCCACTATAGCAGCAGCGTAACATTACGCACTGGTGAGTTTAGTACGGATATCTTAGAAAACAAAGTTCTCCATACAAAAACTTGCATTTTAACCGATTGTTCCTATGGGAGCTGTATGATCTAGTTGTCCGATTTGAATCATTTTTTGGCTAAGTGTTATTAGGATGATGACACATCAAACTTGTTAGTTTGGTTTGGATCGCTTGGAAAACACCGAATTTGTATACTTTAATAAAATAAAAAAAGAACGCCCATTTTGCTAGCAGAGGTTCCTATTGATGTTAGAAGCCTAATGCAAAAAGCTCTCAGAGAAAGCAGTTTCAAACGATGAGCACGTCTTAGTGCTGAGCTTATAGATTTAAATTAGTGATTGATATTATTTATTATGGCTTTTACCTTATTTTAATAAATGTTTATTGTTGATACGTAATGCTCTTTGCTTTGTACTGCTTTGCGTAATTTAAAACAATTTATATTTAAGAAGCGATAACAAAAGGCTGTTAAAAAAATCTTGTTTCGTTTTAAAGTTAGTTATTCACCAATTCCTTAAAATGAACCAAAGTGTAGCTTAACTTCCAATACATTTGTATGTCTACAAAGCACGGGCAAAGTCACCTTGCATTGTTGGGTTGAAAGCAATCTTCGGCATGTCAAAGGGATATCACAATTCTTCAAAGATATTTGTTTAAGATTTTGCCAGTTTTGTCCTTCGAAGTGTTTAGGTATTTGTTAAGATTTGTTGTAAGTGATAAGTAAACCTCAAGACAGGGTCTCAAGAGGCTGGCACCGCATACCGTAAGTAACTCTACTCGTTTTTCTGCATAGGGCATCGGAACCGATCTAATTGTAAAGAATATTTGGTGTTTTATTGTAATTAAATGCAATTATAAATTAAATATTGCCAAAAACCAATAAAAGTACTTGTATCTGTAAACTGTAAATAGAACACTGCATGCCATTTGACATCTGATCTCTTATATTTTATTATCATTTGTGGTCCTTTATACACTCCTATTTAGATCTTACCACAGACACAATCTATGCTTCTCCATGCAGTAGTAGCCTATTTTGAGATTAGCAGCAAATCGAGAAATTGTTGAAATATGTTACTTACACCATCACCAACTCCTCCGACTCTGACCTCCGTCCGTATCTAAATGATTTTTGCATGATTTACCACATCCATCCACACTAATATATTATATATTATTTATACTTCAACCTGATTTGATCCCACAGCTTTTACGTAACTTTGGGTCCCCGATGAGCGCAATGGCCGCCAGTCGTTGTCCAACACCGTTCGCATTTCCCTTTACGCCGCTCGGTTTGAGCCTCTTCGACATAGATCCGTCCAGAATATTGAGCCTGCTGCACCACCAGACCTGGCTGGCCGAGGAGGCATTGCGGTAAGTCAAGAAAGATTATCAAAAACAACAAATATTTATATATAAAAAAATATTCAGCTGTAATTATAAAATAATCACATTGATTTTGCACAACAAATGTGGACATAATTCGATTTCACTAGGCAACAGCCAAAACTCCCCTGGCAAAAAATCACATTTTTTGATACATCTGGACCCCCTGATGCCGAACATCGACTTTAAAAAATTTGCTTAGGTGTAGTTTTTTTTTTAAATATTTTAAGTTTTGCGGTTGTTTTTTTAGCGTTTTTATTTGTGTTCTTACATTTTACATCATATCTCGAGAATCTTTAAAAGCTTTAACGACTTCGAAAGCTAATGAATATGTCCTCCAATTTTCCCTAACTGGTTTTTAATTTGAACTTTTAACCAATAGCTGAACAAATATATCTTTTTAAATTTAGAAAATCAAAATTATACATCATATTTATTTTACGATTTTTTGACTTCAAAATTCAAGGGAAGTGAAAAAAATAGTACTTTTTTGGTTTAAAAATTAGGTGTCGTTTAATACTTATAATTTATTGAAATCGTAGGTAAAAATGCGAAAAAAAAACAACATTTTATAGATAGATATGTTTTTGTTCAAATTTATGACTCCCTTGTCAAATGACTCCTTTTAATGCAAATTAATCTCTTAGTTTTGAAGCTATCTTGATGAAACTTTATGTTATACAAGTGCGGTTTATTGTTGCATTTAGTAAGAAAACTTTCTGTTTGGTATATCAGTACATAGACTGACTAAATTTGGTTAGCGTCGGATCACTATATAATATAGCTGTCATATGAACGATCGGTTAAAAATCATTCCTCAGTATGAAAAACTTCTTTGTTTCTCCAGATTTTTTAATGAAACTTTTAAACGATTATTATGTTTTATACAGTTCAACACATTCTGACCAAATTTATCTCGAATCAGACTACTATATCTTATAGCTGCCATAGGAACGATAGGTTTAAAACAACGTATAGTATGAAAAACTTTTTTGTTTCTTAAGATATCTTAACCAAACTCACAAATTGTGTGTTTGGTACAAAAAGTCTGACCAAATTTGGTGCAAATTGGATTACTATATCATACAGGTGCCATAGGAACGATCGGATATAAATCAACATTTAGTATGAACAATTTTTTTGTTTCTCAAGGAAACTCAACCAAACTCACAGGTTTTGTGTTTCATATCGCTATCCATACTATCTGAACAAATTTGAACAAATTCGGACTACAATATCATATAGATGATATAGAACCGATCGCTCAAAAGCAGAATTTTACTCTCTGCACGGAGTATTGTATCGTATAAATTGGTCGGGTCTGAATTTATTTTAATGTTCAATACTTTGCGAGAGTCTTAAACCATAGCTGCATGTCATTTCAAAGTCAAACAGCGATAAAAATGAAGTCAGGATGGATTTTCTGAACTTAAAGATTTCCATCCCATTCCGCAAGGAAATTACAAATTTTGTGAAAAAACATGTCTGCCTTTAAAAGGCCCTTACTTCTCTATCTTACCAACGATTTTAATAAGTAATAACTTTAACTTTAAAAACATTTTTCTTGAATTTGAACGTAAAAAAATCGTAAAAAGAACAACAACAAATATCATAATTTTCTTAATTTATAAAATATATATTTGTTAAACTTTTGATTTAAATTAAGAACAATGTATGAATGATTAGTAGACACATTCATTATCTTTCGAACTCAGTAAAAATTTTTAATATTGGTTGTGGAGTTCTCGACAAAAAATTCGATATGTAAGAGCACCTCATGTAAAAATTCCAAAAAATATGTCAAATTTTAAAAATTTAAAAACAAAACTACACCCACAGTGTTATTATCCGATTGCGGTCAAATTTTGACGCTGAAGTTATATCACCCAAGTTATATCAAGTATCATTCATGGCGAATCTCCAAAACTACAGCTTGATAATTACCAGAGTTATGGTTTCTTGCGATTTGTGCGAGAAGAATATGACTCATCCAAAATTTGAAATTATCGATTGGTCCGGACCCTTTTAATCATCATGCATGCCAAATCTCAGGTCTATAGTTGTAAAATTGCTTTAGTTATATCGATATTTTCGATTTGTGGGGGAAGGGCGCGTGGCATCCAAAATTCGAAATAAACTTGTCTCGCGTGCAAATATAAGAAGTCTTCATACAAAAACTGTTGTTCCTAGGTCTTACCATCTCTAAGATCTCGTTGTTCACACGGACAGACAAACGGACATGTCTATATCGACTTCAATGTTGATGCTGATCATTAATAAATATTCTTTATGGGGACTGTCGAGCCTTCCTCTGTCTGCTACATACTTACTTTTACTTTTTAACAAACTTAATGTACCTGTACAGGGTATAGAAATTATGGAAAGATACATATAAATTAAGAATTGAATTTGAATTTGAATTGCTTTCAGAACTCGCGGACTGTTGAGTGCGCCAAAGGATTTCTCCCACCGTTTTACAACGCTCAGTGATCTATTAACCAAGGACTATCAGCCCGATGGTGTGGCTGGTGTGACTGGCTATGGGACAGCTAAGCAGTCACAGTCACAGTCACAACCGCAGCAGTCCATAACGAACCGTTCCAGCGATGCACAGTACAAAGCACAGCAACAGCAACAACAGCAACCACTGCAACAACAACAAGAAACGACACAACAGCAACAACAACCGCAGCTGCCTCATGCCGCCTTTAATCTACGCTATAACACGCCCACAAGCTTCTTTCCACAAGCAAAATCGAGTAAATCCGCTGGCGCTCCATCACCACTACAAATAGCGACCTCATCAACAATCTCGAGTGAATTACAGCTTGAGTCACAAGCAGAAGTCAAACGCAATGCCAACGATAACGATGATGTGACCATTGTAGAGTTGCCCAATGAACGCAACGTGGTTACGCCGAATAGCGGTGCTCTACTATATAAGGAATCCCTGGAACAGTTGCTCGCACAGCAGCGACGTCGTGTCACAAGCAACAGCACGCCCGGCACATCAGTTGGAGGAGGAACAACTGGAGCAGGAGTTGGGGCTAGTGTCGGAGGTGGTATTATTGTGGATGCGAGCGGATTGCGTCAGTATACGCAGCTGTTGTTGTCTGGAGCGGCAACTCCGGTTAGTTGCACGGATACTTCGTCAAGCTGTAAGGAGAAAAGCTCCTCGTCATCTACCTCATCGACGCCGCCTCCGAGTGGCACCCTGTTGGCCCAGCATCAGCAGCTTAGCCAAATGTTGAAAAGTCCATCGGACACATGCTCCTCAATTTTCAGCGAAACTATCGAGGAGGAAACACGTTGTATCGTCTGCAATGCGCACTTTCCGAATGTTTGGCTTCTAGAACAACATGCTGCATTACAACATCCACATATTGGTCCCGGCGAGGAGAAGCCCTTTATTTGCGAGCAATGTGGACAGTCCTATCGCTATCGTAGCGCCTATGCCAAGCACAAGGAACAGAATCATAGAGCTCGTCTGCCCGCAGACAAACTCTTCACCTGCGATGTCTGTGGCATGCAATTTCGATATCTCAAAAGCTTCAAGAAACATCGCCTCAACCACGCCCTTGAGCGACTCCACGGTAAGAAAAGCATTGGCGTCGGAGTCGGAGTCGGAGTCGGTATCGGAGCGTCCAGTGTGCGTCTTGTCAGTGGGTCCTCATCATCAGCAACCGCTGCACAGTTGGAGCAGGATGTCGTTACCAGTTCCCAGGAACCAATGCTGGCCGATGAGGGCGAGGATCTTCGCATCAATGTGAAGCGTGAGAGCGACGTTTCTACCGGGCAGCAGGATGCCGGAAGCGAGGAGCATGAACAGGACAACACAATCGACTCGGCTGGCATCACAATGCTTTATAATGACAACAACTCATCGGCATCGGCATCCACAAGTGCCACGGAGCCGAATATTAGCAGCTCAGATGGTATACATAGTACAAACAAAAGGGTGAGTTATAATCCCAATCATCAATTCAAAAATCTTATGGGATAGAAGAAGCAAAATACCCAGTTCAATTGATCCAAATATATCTATATCATATCCCTAGGGCCTTGGGGCTTCATCCCTGAAGTATTTCAGTATAATATAAAAGCATATTTCATAATTACTTTTCTTTTTATTTAATCAGTTTCGGAGATTTTAGACCCAGTACTTTAAAAAGTACAAATGGGTCTATTAAGTTTGTCCAAAAAAAATGTGCGTAACAGGCAGAAGGAGGCGTGGCAGACCCCATAAAGTATATATATTCTTGATCAGCATCAACAGCCGAGTCGATATAGCCATGTCCGTCTGTCCCTTTTTGAGTTCCCTAGATCTCAGAGACTATAAGAGCTAGAGACATCACATTTTGGCACACATGATAAACTCTAAAGTCCAATCCTGTCCTGAAAGTTTTGTCCGGATCGAACTTTCGAAAATATGAACACCTAGATCTAAGAGACTATAAGAGCTAGAGACACCAAATTTGGTATGTAGGTTCATCTATATCTCCCATTAATCAAGCTTGTTTTAGAATTTCGCCACGCCCCTATCAGCCACCAAAAATTGAAATACAAAATTTTGAAGTCGAATTGAAAGAGCACCTTTAATGTTAGCGCCTTGATTGTTGGTACATATAATAAACACTATGGTCCAAACCTGTCCAGAAAATTTCATTCCAATCGGACGATTAACGTGGAAGTTATTTAACTAACAATGTTACGAGCAAAAGGAAGAAAAAGAGACGCTAGCGACCTCTGTGTTAACTTAACTTCGTAGTGGCGCCATCTAAAGTAATAGGTTTGCACTCAAAAAGTACTGGGTTCCTACTGTCGAGCTTGCTCCACTGTGGCTTACTGCATTTTTATTTATGTTTCTTATCAAAACCTTATGCGAAAAATTCCGAGATTGTAGATTCAATGATTTTATGGCATGCTCCCGCGCGGGTGGGGAATGGGGTTGTTTTTGTGCCTTGAATAACCATTCAAACATTTGAACTAAATAATAAAAGCTTCTGTCAATTTTGCAGTCACGCCTGTTGAACAGCGCACACCACTTGGAAACGGATCCCTCCTATCATCACCATCAACACCAACATCAACATCAACAACATCAACATCAACACCACCATCATCAACAGCAGCAACAGCAACAGCAACAACAGCTCTCGCAATCACAGCAACAGGCACAGCAACAACAGTTGCCACCGCATTTAGCGCATGTGACTTTGCCAATGACAAGTGCTGCGGCAGGTTCATCATCGGCTGTGGCAGTCGCTGCGGCAGCTGCAGCAGGTTGCAACTCGAGTGGCAGCAGTGGCAATGCAAGCACTGCCAACAGCAGCGTTGGCAGTGGTGGCGGAATCAGTTCGCTCAGCTCTCTTACATCGCTAATTAATGCGGAGCGAATTCCCAATGAGCAGTTCCTCGGTCTCAATCCGCAGGAGGCTTCCATACTTAACTTTTTGCGTGTCGATGCCGCTGAGCGACAGCGTGATAAGCGGTGAGTAGTTAAATGAACCAAGATCAGTATTCACTTTAAAAACTTTGAACAATAGTTCTTTGCTATAAAATTTGGTAAGTCAGTTCTTTATACTTTATTGCACTGGATCAATAAATCAAGTGATAATTTAATAAAAGTAAAGCATTTGTTATCATATAAAGGAATAGTTAAAGATCCATAAAGCTAGCTGCAGTGATTAAGTAAAGCAAAACACTTAAGCTCTCTAATTAATAGTCCAATCTATATACTCCAATGATGCGCTCAGTCAAGTGGGCAAGCAGCTTCTAGTTCTTAAAATAGGCTTTAAAGAAAATAAAATATTAAAATTTCAAGGTATCGTAAAGAATTTTTTCATTTCCCACACAAAAAAAAAATAATAATAATAGCTGGTTTATGAACAGGTTCAAATTTTAGATCAAAATTTGTTGTTATAAATACTTTTAAATGTTAAAATGTGTGGAAATTTGATCAAATCTTAACCTTCTCCGCAGACCCGCCACTTCACGCTTCGCATGCCCCTTTTGCGGCAAGTGCGTGCGCTCCAAGGAGAACCTCAAGTTGCACGTGCGTAAGCACACCGGAGAACGACCGTTCGTCTGTCTATTCTGCGGACGGGCCTTCGGGGGCAAATCGGATCTGACACGCCATCTGCGGATCCACACCGGTGAGCGGCCGTACCACTGCGAGTCGTGTGGCAAGTGCTTCGCAAGAGCGGACTACCTCTCAAAGCATTTGACCACCCATATACACAATGCGCCGCGCTGAGATGAGGCGCGTAGGAGGCGGCTCCTACGCAGATAAGCCCATAACCTCAAATAACCATACACACACTCTCGCAAACACTTCACAATACCACACAACACGACAGAAGAAAATAGCAAAACACCCAAGAGGCATAAATTACAGGAAACATGGAAATTTATGTATAAATCTATTTTTAATAACTTTATTATTAGGATTTACAATGTGAGCAACAAGCATATGTGTAACAATTAATTTTTTATCGAATTTTTTCAAGTGTAACCCAGACAAAGGGTGCTAAGATACAGTCAGTGCACAGATGCAGCCATAGAGCAATGTGTGTGCAGGGTTTAAAAACATTTTTTTTTTAGTAATTTGGTAAAAAAAAAAAAAAGATTATAAAACAAAACAAAAGAAATCAACATTGGCAACTATTAGCACGGGTATTAATGTGTTTAAGATTTGAAACTAACGCATAATTATTGTGATTAGTAGAAAAAATACTTTTTTTTAACAATATATTGTATGGTTAAGTGAAGGTTTTCTGAACAATTTTGTTAGGTTATAAAGAATTGCACTGGTTCTGGCAGCTGCGGGGCAATCAAAGAAACAAACTACTTGCTGCAATATAAAATAGACTTTTCTTTTTTATTGAAAGAAGAAGAATTGAGAATGAATTTACCAAGTACCGTTATTTGCCGTTTACAAAATAGTTGAATATACACAATCTATTTAGTTAAACGAAACAGCTTAAAAATGCTGACAAATATCAAAGAAATAGCTAAAATGTATTGTACAAAACGACAAATAGTTCAACTCGCCACTGAGATAAATGGGACAAGTTGGCAGCGCCAATACAGAAGAAGAAGTAGGTCCAAGCAAGAAACATCAAATGCAGTAAGAAGTTGTTGAAATTACAATGAAACAAACTCAACTCAGCAACAATAAAATAAGAATACAACTTTCTGCTTTCGTTTTATTTTGTTTAGCAAAATTAAATTACACACACATAGGTTTGCAGAACACTTTAAGAAAGCAAAACAAATATATAAACAAAAATAAGACAAATCGCACAGGCTAGAGACAAATGAATACTAAACTAAACCAACTTACATTGTGCACAATACATACAAATACTTATGTAACTAACTGTAACCATGTTTAATCGTATGTGCTAGCTAAAAGCAAACAGACAACAAAACAATACAGAAGATATGTAATTATTATTATGTTTATAATTATTATTAATATTATTATTATTTATACAACAAATCAAATCAAAAATCAGCAAAGCAAACAGAATGAGGCAAACTACTTCAACTCGGGGGAATGTAACAAACAGGGGGTGGAACAATGTGGGAAAACGGGGTGGGGGGAGGGGGTAAATATAGAAGTGGAGAAGAGAGAAAAAGCTAGAGTTACAAATAATAATTATCTACTTATGTGCAACCACCGTCAATAGTTTAATTATAAACAATAACAAGAATAATAACAACAAACAAATATATACATACATACAAACAAATAGGAAGAACAATAACTAATTACAATAGAAAAAATAAGACAAACGTTTTTTTACAAAACAAAAATATAACTACAACAACACAAACTAACTGTGATTCTAGCAACAACAAAATATAATAACAATTAACATTACTTACATTTAAAAAAAAAACAATAGCAAAGCTAATATAATTAACAACAGCAAATGCAAAAAACAATAGTAAAACCAATAGGAAAATGATGCCGCCCTTTCAGATCAGCTTCACACACACACACACACACACACACACACACAAACACACACACATACACTACTCAGAGTGGAGCTGGACTAGGGAGCTTGTGAAAGCTTGCTCTTTCAAAGCTTCGCTCAAAGTGTTGCAAGTGACGAAACGTGCAATTTAAGCAATTTAACTCAAACTCAAGACTTCTGATTTTGATACGCCTGAAGCCGCTTCATTTGTTATTGCTCATTTCTCAAAGTTGCGACAAGTTACCACCAAAAACAATTCGTACACACACTAATCACATGCCACATGAGACGAAAGCAAAAGCAAAAACTAAATCAAAAATCAAACAAAAAAACCAACTAACAAACTTTGAACCAAGAACATCGAATTAAATGTAAAAATAGTTTCAACAACAAAAGGCAAAAAGAAAAAAAAATTTAAAAGAAAAAAATTAAGAACAAAAGATCTATGACAAGTATACATGAAATGACGTTTCCATATTTTTTTTGTATACTTATACTTACAATTGTCTTTAACCTTAAAGTGAATACTTAAAATAAATAAAAAAATATTTGCCGTACCAAGAAACTAAATAAATCAACGTAAATAAATAAATCTAATCTATCGTATAGCAGAAAAAAAAGAACAAGAACAGAAACACACTCATTCAGAAAAAGTGGTAAGGGAAAAGTAAAATGAAGAAAAACTTTCACTGTGCCAAAAAGTTTAAAGTACCTCATAATTTAACTAAATAATAAAGACGAAGAAACAAAGAAAATACCGCAACACAAACCGGAAACTAAAACTTGCCACAGTAGTAAAAATTGAGAGTGGTAAAAATAGAATAATAAATAATAAGTTAAATAATACTTGCAATAGCGAGTAGGAGCCATTGCAATTGCATACGACGGTTATAGATCGAATCCCTCAATGATAAATCAGTCAAAAAGTAAATAGTACCCGTATAGAAGCTACATAATTATAGTTAACCATACAATTGCAATAGTAGAACCATCTAGAAATTAATTTTCGTTTTCTTTTGTATGATGATCTTTGGTCAACATTGTATATAAGGATGTGCTTAAGTTTGAGATTTCCTTCAATATCATTATTTTTTTAACTTTAACATTTCTGCCGATTAATTTGTCTCTCAAACAGCAAATAGTGTTCACTTGTAGTAGAATTTTGTGATAGTTTAACGAGATTTAAATACATATTTCTTTAATATTACTTAATCATTTTGTATATTTATTGTGTAACAGACAAAAAGACAAATCTTGTTTTTATATGTATCTAATTTCTTCTCTTTTTTTTGTCTTTGAAACCAACTATTAATGATAATTTGTAATAAACAATTATCAGGGCCTCTAGAAAATGTTATAGTTTAAATTATATTTTAGTTATACTTTTCTTATTAATTAATTCATATGTTTTTATCAAGCATATTTTATTTTCTGACTCGTTTTTTATTATACTTCCTGCACATTTCGGATTTAGCTTCATTTATGTATGTATTAAAAAAACAACAAATGCTACTGCAACATTAAAAAAACAACACTGCCTTTTTACAAAGCACAAAAAAAGGATAAAAATATTTTACATTGCCTAACTACTATTTTTAAAGATATTTTTTTTTACTTTTAAACATCACAATTGCAGAACATTTAGATATTTTTTTAATTATAAAAATTATTTTTTACATTGCTCAAGCTCATTTTTTTAAGATTATTCGAATTATATGTGTAATTCTATTAATTATCGACAACTACAATAACATGCTGTGAGCTATGTATGTGAACTTACATTTTTGTGACAATTATTATATGTTTAATATTCTTATTTATAGTATTTATTAATAAAGTTTTTTGCATTGAATAACTGGATTTTGTGTTTTGTTTTATAATTTATATTGTTTTTTCATTTATCCGAAACCTAAGCATTAGCTAAGTTATGGAATCGCCTAATGTACGTCTAGTTTCTTTTAGTTCGTAGTGAAAAACGCGCCTTAAAAGAATTTAGCAAATTAAGGTAAGAAATTAACAGATTCCTTTTTGGTTTAGGGCAACTTAAACTAATTTAACTTAGGTAAGAAACAAAGCAATATTATTAAAATTGTAATAATAAATCATTGAAAATTACAAATTTAAGTAATCTTTTCCCATTCGATGTGTGCAACTGCTAAGCTAAAGGAATTCAATTACTACATTAATGTTAATAAACTAAATTAGCTATGATCGTATATGACATGAGAACAAAACAAAAATGTATAAATTAAACTTTTTTTTTAATCCACAGAATGTGGATAGTATATAGAGGGATAATAAAGCAAGAAATTCATTTGTAAGTCGTGAAAACTTTGAAGAAAACAAACAAATTGGAGGGATTGAAGACTCTTATTTCATATATATATAGATACATATATAAAAAAGAAGAGTACATATATTATATGTATAATATATGTATGCCTTTTTTTTGGTTTTTTTTCTAAATCAAACACAAACAAGGCATAGACAAAATGCAGGAAATACGTGTAACAAAAATATTACAAAATCCAACAACGAAACTTTTGGCATTAGATTTAATGCATTTTTTAAACAATATTTACTTATATATACATAGAGTTAAACAAATAAAAAGCCATACTCTCACACACACACACTTACACACTCGTAAAAAAAAATACAAAAAATATTACAAATAGAATATACTTATCTATATACAGATACATATATGTACATGTGGTTTTCGGTGTCTATATATATGTATATATATACTAGATATACAATATACATACATATATATATATATATATATATACATATATATTATATATACATACATAGCATATTTTGAAACAAATTATGAATGTTGTTTATTTGAGTAAATAACAAAAAGAACCCAACAAATCGAAGATCACCCAAATATATTCCACCCAAAACAAATCGAACACAATACTTAAGACACGCTCCATAGTTTTCCGATTTTAGTGCTAGGATAAGAGCTTAGATGCGATGGCTAGATACTATAATGGATCAGACAGGTTTCAGAACTGATGAAATTGTTCGAGTTAGTTTTCTAGTCAAATCATATTTGGATTCAAAAACTAAACGTATGTACTTTATAGCAACTACAGAGAATTCTTTGGACGTGTCGGAAATATTTCGAAAAGGATAAAAAGAAAGAAATATAACAATACTACGTTTTCATGAAATTAAGACAATTTCGAGGTTTCACTTAAATAAAAATAATCAAAATAAATAAATACAAAAGTATAAGTACATTAAATTTAAAATGTTCACAAGTATTCTCTGTATTGTCGTAGTTGCGATTTAAAGTCAAGCTTTTCGTTCTCCAATTATGAATTATTAATTTAAATTTGCTTTACATATATTTCTTTATTTTTTTCAAATGTGTTAAGAGATTTCATTCACTTGTCTAAAATGAATAATTACTTAACTGTTACATAAACTAACTCATGTATATATGATATAAAATATATGTATTACAAAAAAACAAATACAAAAAACTAAAGAATATTAAATGAACATAAAATGTAGTACATGCAATATATTTTTCGGTGTTAGGCGTCTTTTTGAGATTTTTACAGAAAAAAACTTTAAAATTAAACACATGTAACAAAAATTGAAGAAGAAAACAAATAAATTAAACTACTTCATTGTTGATGTTGTGAACTAATAATATAAAAGCAAAAGGAAAACTGAAAACAAAAAAAAAAAAACTAATGATATCTGTATTTTTTTCTCCTTCTCTCTCAAAGTCTCTTACCTAAGCTCTACACTTTAGCTGTCGTGTCTCTTAAATATTTCTAGAGTTTTACATACATAGCTAAGTACACCTATACACATAGACACACACTCACACACACACACCTGTTCATACTGCAAGTGTGTAAGTGCAGTTCGCCAAGCTGAACTGAATTTCCATGGAGACAGCCAATGTTTCTGAATTTTTTTATACATACTCGAAAATAATTCAGTGTCTACAAATATACGAAACGAAAAACATAACACCATTGAAAAAAACATATACAATTTTAGATGAAATTCAAATGTTTAAATGTAAAAACAGAAGAAAAACAAATAAATAAAAAAATACAAGTAATGAATTAGTAAAACTTAGACATGTAAATTTATGGAAATGAAAGCAAAGCAAGCTAAAAAGAAAAGACGGTACGGCAGTGAATGAATGAATGAATGAATGATACATGAATAATGAATACATGCAAGAAAACATACTAGCAATAATTCTGAAATGACCTCAATCAAATATTTTTTAAATTTTATATATTTTACTCGTGCAGCAAAGCAAAGGCAAGCGTCATAAATAGAAACGTACTGTAAATAGAAGTTAAAAAAAAAAAGAAATGAAGAATTGTTACAAAACGAAATAGCAAAACCAAAGATACCAAAACAACAAATTGTAACCACATTAAAATGTCTCTTGAACGAACGAAGTAAGAATGTGATATTTTTCTAAGGTGTATTACATACATACAAAAAAAACAAAACAAAAAAAAAAACAAAAAAAATACTTAAAAAACACCAGGGATGGAATTAAAACAAACAACTTTTTACTGAAAACAATACAACATGAGTAATAGCACAAACCAAAATAAAAATTAAACAAATTATGAAAAAAATAAAATGCTAACAAATTCATAAATTGATAGACATGCATAAATAGAACAAAGGCAATAGAGACTGATTTTTGAACAAAATGATAAATACAACAGAATGAAATTCCCATTCCCAACAAAAACCAATACAATACCAAACTAATTATCTCTACAAAATAAATAAATAATATGTACTATTAAATATATTAGCCCTGTCCAAAGCACAGATTTCCAGCTATTCTGTCTTTTTCGACCTCCACTATAGGCTTAAAGAAAACCTGCTAAGGGATCCCTCCCGTATGGTATGGAATTATCAGAGAAAGTGGATTTCAGAACAAGACTTTTTTACATTTTACATTTTTGTTCTTCCTACAAGTATTACTCATGCTCTTTGGTCAGGGCTTTAATAACTGACATTTTTTCTTTCGTACAATTTCTATATGTTACTTTTCGTAATTGATTTGTTAGCAGAATGCGAGTGAGAACTAAAGTTGAGGTTATGTATTATGGAACAGTATGAAAAATATTAAGAAATGTTATATGAAAAATAATGGAACCAAAAGGAACGCAATGTGGAGATAAAGTTTAAGCCAAGGCTGGTATGCATAACTGATACTTATACAGATAGAAGAGAAGAATGAGAGAGCGATGGAGATAGAGAGATAGGTAGAGAGCTAGTATGTAATTAGATTGAGTCTGGGAATAGAGAGAAATAGAAGGCATAGCAAATGCTGCTATTATGTATGTGCATTTTGCACCGAGTTGTAATTATTTTTGTGATAAAATCCGAAGCGCAATTTTTTTCCAACTGTATGGTAGGTAAGAGTAAGAAAAGTGTATGGGATTCGAATTGAAAAATGCACACTAAATGCCACACAAAATGTCTGTAAATAGTTACGTATACATGTGGAATTGTAAAGTGGAAAATAGTAAAGAAGATGGTGATGGAAAAAGGGAAGCACGTTGCCAGCGTATGTTATGAAGGTGCTAAGAACAAAGACGTAATTGAAAATGTGATACAGTTTTTTCCTTAATCTAAAACTTATGTATTTATTGAAGCAGATATGGATTGAAGCATTGTCAAGTGGATAGATTTGAACATTGAAGTGTTTTCATTTTGGACCAGCTATTGAAACAGAAAGAGATGCACGAAAAGGGGGAAGCGAAAGGGAAAGGCGGCAATCGTTTTTGTATAACGCAAATGTTAAATTGATTTTAGCTCTTTTGGTTCCATTTAGCAACTTAGTTGTGGCCGTTTTGTTTTTGGACAGCCAAAGAACTGGAAATTCAAATTCGAGCAAATGCATACATATGTATGTATGTATGTATAATACCCAACAAAAATTAACACACATGCACTACAGCAATACCACAGAAAGCACAGAGAGCTAACGTGAACAACAACAATTAGCGGAAGCAGAAAATATTGTAAAAATTTACACTTTAGGAAAATCTCTAAATTTTAAGCTTTCGGTGTTTTAAAGCAACATACAAATGTAAACACAGTAACAACAAACAAAATTAAAACAAAAATTAGCAAAACAAAACAAAAATCGAAATGTATATTTCGATACTTAAAAAGTAATTCGGAAAAATCAAGAAAAAAAATTAAATACAAGAAAACAAAAATTAAGAAATTTTTGAGCAAAATCTCGGTGTTTTAATATTAAGAGCATGGATATTTAATTACACTAAATGATAACACAATTCATTAATGAAAATACAATTTTTAAGTAAACAGACGTAAACCAAAAACAAAAACCTCTTTCACTTTCGTGTCTTTGACTTAAAACCAAAAGCAAAAACAAAACAAAAATCAAACATATTAAACATATTTTTAAAATGTAATTTAGCACAAAAAAAAAACAAAGAAAAAAAACAATTTTTAAACTACCAAAGTATTGATGTGTATTTAATATATGAATGAAAACCTAAATAAAAATATCAAATGAAAACAAAAGCAGAACTAAAATCAAAATGAAATCTTATTAATTGTAAACAATTGATTTGATTATTATATTATGAGTTCGTGTTTAATTTTGTTTCAATCGTTTTACGAAACTTTTACAAAACTACGAAATGCAATGCCTGCCAAAGAATTAATGTTTTAAATGCAACTAAAAAAATATATATACATACTTATATGCAAAACAAAAAAGAAACCAAACAACAACAAAAAGTTCAATAAAGCCGTTCCAAACAACAAACAAACACAAAAAAGGAAAACAAAAAATCAAACAGAACTATATACTTGTTTAGAGATTTTTTGCGTTCCCCTATATACAAAATTAAAAACAAGAGAGAAAGAATAAACAGGATAAAATGCATGTAACCAAATTGCAACAAATGTAGTTTACATTTTGCAATTTAAATCTGATAAAAACAAAAATCAAAAACAAAAAATCAACCAAATAACTATTTGTCGTAAAACAAGTGAAATTATTTGTATTTAACTAATAAAGTCAAATGTTTATTGATATAATTTTAAACACCACAATTTTTATGCATTACATTAAAAAATAAACCACAAAATTAACAAAATAAAAAAAAATTTTAAAAAAAAATAAATAAGCTACATTACAAAAAACAACAAATAATTGTTCTCAATTCAAAACTTTCAGCTGTTAACCAATAAGTCAGTGCTGCCACATAGTCAACAGTCAGCTGTAATCAAAAGGTCGTTCTCTTCAGTATTTTGACTAGTATTATAGCGTCCTTACACTGTCGCCGCTAAGCAAAGACCGATATCTTACCGGCAAAGCGCTTACACTGGACACAATGCCGATAAAAATTCCGCCAACTTGACGTAGTCAGCTGATTTTTGTTTACTATAAATCAAACAGTCATATAATTTATTGCAAAAACGTAATTGATGCAGCGAATTTGCTTCACAGACTGTGGCAATATGCGCATATATAAACGTAAATAGGCCCTTGATCGTAAATAGGCCATATTATCTTATTGTGTTGACCATTTCTGCATATATACATACGCATATTTTTCGGGCCCCACTCAGGCTGATGTCAGAGTGCGCGCGAGAAGCGAAGCGATGCGAGAAGCGATGAGCAAAGCGAGAAGATGGTAGAGTGAGAGCTTTGCGAGAAGCGAGCTACATTGTTCTATTTTTTAGTTATTAATGTGATCGTGATGGATTCGGACGAAGATTTTTTTGCTTCAAGTGCAACACTTAATTTTGTGCTAAAAAAAAAAAAAAAGTGGCGTCCACCCGCTTAACTGCAGTAGGAACGAAAAAGGAGAGTTAAACAATTTATATAATGACTTGCGAAACCACCCAGAAAAGTTTTTTAACTCTTCACGGGTGTCTATTTCGATTTTTGACTATATATCAAATAAAATTAGTAGTCGGTTGGAGAAGCGTTGGCCAAATTTTGTGACACAACCCATACTGCCTTGCCAAAAATTAATAATAACATTGAGGTTAGTTTCTAATATATTTCAATAATATTTATTATGTATGTATTATAGTTATGTTACATTGTATTTAAAGTATTAAATTATATTACGATTTAGTAATCAGTATCAGAACTATTGTCGAAGGAAAAATTACAAAAATGGTTTTCTGTATTTCCATTCTGCATAATAATTTTTTCATCGGATCCATTTTCCGCATATACGGAATTAGGCTATCAAAAAATGACTCGTCGTCGTCTTTCTCTTTGTTGTTATTAATTTTCTTTTCAAGCAACATTAATTTTTGTTGCTCAATAGCTACTAATTCCTCTGATGCATTCAACTTCTTTTGTTTTTTTTTACCAACCGATTTACGGGGTTTTATTTGGTCCTTTAAAAAAAGTAGACTATTAAAATGAGGCCAAGAAGTATAATTGCTATAAGCATCCTCTAAAACACCAGAGTCGCCAGATTTTGGAACAGGAATTTTTTTCCATTCGTTGCGGAATTGGTCCCGGAGGTTCTTCCATTTTTTTTTAAGCCGTCTTCTAAAATACAAATTTGATTAATTAATTACAATAACGTCGAAAATTATCCGTAATTACAGATTTTTAGCTACTGGAGCATCTTTCTCATCATTGGCATATTCATTTAAATTTGGAAGGACTACTGTTTCAGTTATAGTGAAAGAGACTGTAATGGCTCTTTGGGAGGAGCTACAACCGCTACATATGCCTCAGTCCACGAAGGAAATATAATAATTAGCAAGACGGCAGACAACTTTTGGAAGCTGTGGAACTTTCCAAATTGTGCTGGTGCTATTGATGGAAGGCACATACGCATTAGATGTCCACCTCATTCCAGGTCTATGTTTTATAATTATAAAAAGTACTTTTCTATAGTACTTCAAGGAGTGGCAGATGCAATTGCAAATTTATTGCCATAAAAGTTGGAGGCTATGGAAAACAAAGTGATGGTGGAACATTTAATGCATCACAACTCTATATGCAGCTAAGGGCTCGACAATTCTTTCCGCCAGATTCTTGCTTGCCTGGAACAAACACTAAGATGCCTTATGTTTTTGTGGGTGATGAGGCTTATCCACTTCTGGAAAATCGTTTACCGACATATTCAAGAAGAGATATAAATGCAAGTAACGAATACTTTAACAGTAGACTTTCCAGAGGTCGAAGATGCATTGAATGTGCCTTTGGTATCATAACATCCAAATGGCGTCTTCTCTGGAAGCCGATTGAGACTGATCCTGATTTTGTTGATCTCATTGTAAAGAGTATATGCATTTTGCATAATACAATCATTGACCTTGAAGGGCCTCATGATATCAATATAGAATCACAACATTTTCATATTGGCTTTGAAACTTATAACAACGCCAAAAATTTAAATCATGTAAATTTAAAAACAGGCCATTTAATTAGAAACGCTTTTCGCTACTTTGTTTGCACACACAGATACACCGAATAAAAATATGTAAATACAAATAATTTGCAGTTATAATTAATAATCTTTGCTTACTCGATATTTCTAATATGTTTTCAATATCTGTCCAATTTTTTTCGACCAAAATTCTATTATGATAGTTTTTGCTCTTTTGGTCCCATAGCGCTGGGCGTAAAAAGACTTCACTAATTAAATTTTCAATGTCCATTTCGTTCTGGAGATCTCTCACAAATGGCACGAAATGCAAAAAAAAAACGCATGATTTTAGAGTAACCTGTTAATAAAGCTCAGAATACAGTAACAAAATTACCATCAGAGCTTTCAAACACGCGTGCTTTGAAAATAAACGGTAATTAAATCACAGAATACAACAAAACAATCGTACGCTCTGAGCGAGTTGAAGCGATAAGGCAGGTTGCAAACTGCTCTCTCGCTTTGCTCTCGCTTTATCGCTTGAACTCGCAACTCGCTTCGCTCTCACTCTGACATCTTTTGAGCGATTGCATATGAAAAAGGTTGCAGTGGTTTATCGCTCGTTCTCGCCCAATATTATCGCATCGCTTCTCGCGCGCACATCAGCCTCAGATCATTCAATACTAGGGTTGCCATCCGTCCTGAAATTCCGGGACATGTCCCGCTTTTGCAGGTAATGTCGCGGTGTCCCGGCCCGACACGAAATTGTCCCGGTTTTCTATTGTTTCGATAAAAATATTGGCATTTTGACAACAAGCGATAAAAAGCAACTCAAAAGATCAAGTTCGCAATTTTGAGTCTAATTGGTGAACTTTCCCGCCATTTTGTCAGAAGTGAAAAAGTGAACAAAGCGTCGCAGTGATTTACGAAATAAACTTCTAAAGAATTTGTTCAATTGTTTAAAATTGTAAGTTAAATGTTAAAATTACTGAGATTTTAGATTTTAGATTCACTAGACGAGTACCGGATTTTTAAATGGCTGCAACTATACGACGCGAACTTTTCGTATGAAGAAAGTGTAGCGAGGTGTGTAGAATATTTGTTGGAAAAAAAATATCGAAAGACGATTCACTCTTGTTCGACCAAGTTGCCAACTTGAAGAAGTTTTTTGTCGAGACAAGTGATGACGTTTTTTGAGAAAAGCTCCGCAGATAAGCTAGTACAGTTTTTTGCAGCAAACGTAAACCCGAGCTTTTACTCGGAAGTATTAAAAATAGCACAATACTTCTATGCAATTCCTCCGCACAATGCAAGGCAAAGGCTTTTTTCGTTAGTAAATACGCAGTGGTCTGACGAAAGAAATAGGTTACTGGTGGAGAATGTTAAGAACTTAATGATTGTTCAATTTAATTTTGTAGACATGAGTTGTTTGAACTTTTATAAAGAATTAATGGACAAAAAGAATGTTAGTGTGTAACATAATGATTATTGCTGTATACATATATGACTATTTTTAACACTTTTCATACGAAATAGTAATTTTTAGCAACTTTCAAAAAATCATAAAAATACATGCGAAAAAAATTTTTTTTTTTGGTCTATTAGAATTGTTAGAAGTAACTTTTTGCATCAAAACCTTTTTTGCTTAAGCCCGTGGAAAAAAGTTTCCAAAATACTTATGCCGTAATCTGTATATACGTAGGTGTAACAACATATGGCCTGTTATTTCAGTTAGAAGTTTGTAATGAATACAAAAATATGAATATTAAATTTGTTTAATTTCTAATGAATAAATATAAAAAATGAATAAATTTGTTAATTTTTGTAATTGTCGTAATGCTTTTTCGAAGGTGGTGAGGGGGGGGGGGCGGGGGTGGTCAACCAAATAGCCAGCGTTGTTTTTTTCCAAAATTTTTGCCGTACTGACAGCGGCACGCCGTTTTACCGATATATTTAAACCCAACTGTCACCATTTTTGTATGGTAGCGACAAACTTGCCGGCATTAAAGCGGCAATTTTTCGTTACGGTGCTCTACCGGCGGCAGTGTAAGAACGCTATTAAATCATCTTTCATACACATACATACATACGTGATTCACTCATTGCCGACCCTTACAAGCTTTTTACGTCACAAATGCTCAGCTAACAGCTGCTCGCATTCAACTTTTTTGCTCACAGCGGCAGCACCATTATGCGGAGTGTGGCAACGCCTTGCGTATTGAAATATTCTGCGCTGCGTTGCGCTGCGCAAAGCACAAAGCACAAAAACTGTTCCGGCTGAAAGTTTCAGTCAGTCGCAAGATAATTTTGTAGCGCTTAGAAGCAATAAAGCGTCGTATTTAATTTTGCACATTACAAAGCAGTATTATTGTTTTTGTTTTTGCGTTCTTTATTCTATACCGTTGTGTGAGTTTCCTTTTGTTGTGTGTTCTTTTTTTTCTATATAAGTGTGTGTATACATATATATGTATGTTTATGTGAGTCTTGTATTAGCAATTGCAAGTGAATTACTACGCACATTTTTGTATAATTGGAAAATTAGGAATCTCAACGTTTGCAATATAGAAAATTTGCTATTGCTTGAGGAAGAGCAGAGGTGGCATCGACAAATATACATACATAGCTAGAGGTGACGACACCGTCAACCCAAAACCAGAACCAAGTTCAAGGCACATTGAAAACGCACAAGACAAAAAAAAGCTTAAATCATTTAAAGAGAGAAAGGAAGAGGCAAAGCCGGTGATTGTGAGGGGGTACGTGTGATTGTCAAAAAAGTGTAAAAGCATCAGCATGCAAAGCTATGCGGATGCATTAAGCGCCAAGGGATATCGTAGCTTTGGCTTTGACACAGATATTGAAATGGACATGGACATGGGATTGGACATGAGGCGCATTGAAAAGCGCAAAGGAGGTGAGTGCACATTACACTTTAACATTCGCACATAAAAACCATCGCCTTTAATGTGTGTGTATATGCGTATGTACATATGAATCTGTATGTAAGCTTAATTGCTGGCCATTGGCAGACAACAACTTTTGACGTTGATAAAGTGCTACGACCCGAAACTGGGTCTTTTCCGTATTGAGTGTGCAATTTTCAATGCCCAGCTAAGACATACTATCGCTTAGCTACTCGAAACGTCTATTTAAAATGTGACAGTCCTTACAATAACCACAAGCGTTGCCAACCATTAAAAATTATACTAATTTTAATAGAGTGTTTTAACTATTATTATTTTTTTTTGATAGAGTGCTGCCTAATGCCATCCGCGATGCAGTGCTGTTTAACATCTTCATTTCGACATTATTTTCACTTATATTAGCAACAGAATCCTTTTGCTTATTTGTTGATTTTATAAGGTCAACATTGCATTGATAATTTGCAAATTGGTAATAAAACATATCTCAAAACATATGACCGTATCTGTTTACGTGGTATACATAAAATCTAGCTCGAGTAGGCAACAAAATTATGTAGCAAACAAGTTAAGTATAGAAAAAAATGGGCTCGACAGTGAAATACCCTGTGGAAGTGAAGGACGCTGTTAAATTCCTTATGTACATATCAAAAATTTTCAATAAACTTTCTCTGCCTTCAAATATAAGAAGTCTTTGTACCAACTTTTTATTTTTATTGTTTTTTTTAACAAAATTTCATATACCCCCACAGGGTATTAAGAACCGACCAAAGCGATGGACGACCATACGCATACATGGCAAGGCCATTTCGAAAATTGGATGCCAATGTGCACGCAAACTTCACGAATATATATATGTACATATATATGTACATGCATGTGTTCATACATATGTATGCATATACAGTGATGGAAAAAATAATAGAAACGTTTTATCATTTTAAAGCAGCTGTTACTAATATAAAAAAAACGTTGTGCATTTGAATCATTGTCAACGGTTGCAGAATATCGTAATTTTATTTTGGCTCTTATACTTATTTGTGGAGAAATAGTCGCTGTATTTGCTGATTTGTAAAGCGTTTCTTTATTGAAATACAAACGCTAATCAATTTTGTATTAAAAGCGTAAAGCGAATGGAATAATTTCATTAAAAAAATATTTAACAAATTGAGACCACCAGTATCAATACAAATAACGATACTCGAATGTGCATTTTTTGACTCATAAAGTGTCGACTTGGATTTTTAAGAAGTTAATGACCCGCAGCAAATTTAAAAACTTGCTAATGAAAAAAGAGATCCCTTGGTGGACTGGCCCACACTTCACCACACATAAATATCATAATATCAAAGCCAAGGTTTGTTTATGGAAAATGTTCAGTCCGAAAAGTTCTCAATGACTATAATTTATGAGCATAGGCTGTCGGTTCATCTGGGTTGTATACACTCCAGATGGAAGAACGTATTATTCCAAGTTTACCATATTTTACATGCTTAATCCACGAATCAGTTAAAAAAATGTTTTAAAAATCTTGTTTCTATTTCAGTTTCCACGAGCAAGAAATTAAATACATTTTTTTGCTACATGAAGTTAAACAAATTTTGATTTGTTGAATTTTGAAACACTACTGAATAATTAGAAAAAAAAAAGTTGCTCGTTTCTTTTATTTTTTTTTTGCCTAAAGCCTTAAATCCTTATACCCTAAAACATGAGACAAGATATTCATTCTGTGTATTAAAGATACACTGCATAGAAAAGCACATAATGAACATTTCTGTATCATTAACTCAAAAAACCGTGCTTTTCGACTTATGTCACTCTTTTAGTAAATGCGTTAATGCGGTAAGGTCAGTAAGTAGATTTGTTTTCTTCAGTCAGCTTTAAAATATTGTATACTCATATTTCATATAGGCAACAGTCTTATCGGGGGCACAAAACACGCTATAAAAAACAAGTCAAATAAATCATAGTGTTAATAGTGCTCGATTTATGAGATGCTTGAAAATAATTCAAATATTGAATTTAACCGAAACTAATCAACAATAAGATCTAAAAAAAAAAACAACAATACGTGGCCTTAAACTATCGCGCTTTGTTTTGCTCTTTTTTTCTTTTCAACCAACACTAACCTTTTCTTTCTCTTAATGTTTTATGTGTGTGTGCGTCTTTTATCAGCCCCTTAAATATCTCCGACCTGAAGCTTATCAGTAGCTCTTTGGCAGCACTATAAATAGGCATTACGAATAACATGCCCACATTACTACCAAACACAATATGCATTATTTCCTGGCATTTGTAGCAGCTGGTAATCATTTCAATAAACAGATGAACATACTCATATCACTATCTAAAATACTTACATATGCATGTACGTGTCTGTGAGTTTATTTATGATGATCAAAATATTAAACTCCTGCTGGGTATGCATACAAAAAGACAACTTTCAAAATAAGCTACATATAGTGTTATAGTTCTCGTCAATATGCTTGTCAATGATACCCTGTAAATAGGAAATCTTCTGCGCAACTCCTAACGTAAACATAATTATTTCACAACATAGTTTCCCATTGCATCCGCCGCCCTCGCGAGCTTTCAAGTTCTCAAAAGAAGCTTTAACATAAATCGCTGACTTGCAGCATAAGATCAAAACTTTCAAAAGAAGCTTTGGCATAAACCTAGCTGACTTGCAATATTGTATTTTACTTCTTAGTTTGGTATCAATAAAGTCATTTCAAATCCACAAAATATAAATATTTTTTTCCAATTCGCTTTCTCGAACTGGTTAATTTACATTCATATATCAGTTGAGTTCTGTTTAGATTCGGTGTGCCATAAAGCGCTGTGAGCATTGTATTTGTCAGTCATATATTTAACGAGTTTCGTCAATCAAATTAACATGAAAATTATTAAACTAGAAAATCTACTCAGCTGTGCAAATAGATCTGTTGACATGTCAGATATTATATACTACACATATCAGCATATATTTAAATATATTTGTAATGGAAATTCACCCAATGATTCATCCATCCACCTACGTAGATATTTTATGAGAGCTTTTGAAATAGTCATTGCTCTGACATCGATTATATTATCCACAGCTGGGAACTTTGGAATAGCTTATTGGCTTTTGCCTAGGCATAGGTCAGGGTTTCAATTAGAACAACAATCGAAAAAGTTTGCCACAATGTGTCGCCTTTACTTTCAATCTTTTGTGTTCTTTCTATTTAAGTTTTCGTAAGCTTGCCAAAATCATTTGCTTGCACTCTCTTTGTCATTCTCTCTTTCTCTCTCATTATTGCTTTCAGTCATGCCCTTGCTCTCTTTTCTTGTCACTTAGATTCGCTCAATTTCTTACTCTTTGCCGAAAATTTAAAAGCAGTTAGTCACGCTAAAATCAATCGCTTAACATTGTTGTTTCTGCATTTGTGATACTCTCTCCATAGTTCTAAATTTAACAATACTGTTTTTGATTCCTTGAATAATCTTTTAATTCATCAATCTAATTAGCCAATAAATCACTATTAGGTGTCAAAATGATAGAGTAATAAATTTGTCAACAGGAAATATTATTCGGAAAATCTTCATGAATACTAATAGAAAACACTTTTTATTTAAAATTTAATTCATTGTGTGTATTATGGCATAAACGTATTAATATTGTATTAAATAATATATTTTTCGTCTATTACTAATGCCAAATTAAAATGTACATAATTAGTCAATATACTCTGAAGCTAATTTGTATTTTGCTAAATAAGTTATAATGAATTGCAAGGCATAAACATTTGCATTTTACATAGTGTTCAAGGGTATGAAGGGTTCGTTGTGTCGTAAATACATGGTTTTAATGTAAATTTGTTTTTACTTAGTAGCTATTTCAATTTGTTCTATGAATTACATTTTCCCCCCTATTTTTGCTGACGACCAAAGCTAGAAAATTGCTTGAAAAGAAAATCAGTTTACTTCGCGTATTCGTTGAAGCAAAAGCGCAATAACAGTAATAATAATACTAGGTACCTACAGATCTTTTGAGCTCCTCTAAGTTGGGCATTATGCAATCGACATTGACCAAATCAAAAATAAATGGAGCTCCCACTGGGCAGACTCACAATTTGAGGCAAAGTGGCGCAAGTGGCAAAGTGCCCGAAACAGTCGAAACGAAAACAAAACGCAGCAATTAATAAACCTACAATTCGGAAAATCAACTCAACAAAAAATATTCACTCGTGATGGGCCGATAGTAAAATATATATGTATATGTCAAATTCAGTTTCGCCCAAAATAAATCAACTGTTTGCTTTGTAAACAAACGTTGCACTATGGTCCAAATGACCAGTTTTCTTGGCCGAAACCCATTTTAAGATATTAACATAATTTTGTAGCTCTGCATTAGAAAAAGTGTGACCACCCAAGTTGAATACCAGAAATTTCCGTAAATGGCCCCAATTTCGCGAAATCAGCTGTTGAACACAGCTGCTGTTACAGAAAAGCACGTGATGTGAAAAAACGCCAATTTGAATGCGTTTTAATATTTGTCATAAATTAAAAAAGGCTATTAATCAGGGAATGAAACCGAAACGAATTTCCGCTACGGTTACGGTTACGGTACGTACCGAAACGAGTATTTCGGTAAAAAGTTCTATTTCGGTTTTGTCCTTTCGGTTCCGGTTCTCGTATCGGTCCATACCGGTACAGCAAAGTAATTTTAAAAGCAAAGAAAATCGAATTTTTATCAACAAATATTTGTGTATGTATAAACGTAAAAATGCATGCATTTTAGCATGTTAAGTCTGATATATAATTCGAGAAATTTTTTTATAGTGCAAAACCATGTTCGTACGAAAAATAACAAACAAATTTTTTGAAATGTACCGAAACTGTACTGGTACGAACGTTTCGGTTTTTGAAAAATAATTTATTTCGGTTCCGGTTCCGTTTACGATATTTCATTTGAAGCGGTTAATTTTGGTTAAAGGTTCCGGTTCCGGTTACGGTTTCATTCCCTGCTATTAATACATACAATTTTTGTGATGAGTGTTAATCAGTGGGGTTTGTACTACGTCTTTTGTGTTGTGAATTGTTTATAGTAGTTGTGATGTCTTCGTAATCATAGGTGAAAGTGAGCCATTCAACATATCAGAATTGATCATGATAACTCAATTTTGAAAAGATGTACAAAGTGAGTCCCACCTAGTCCCACCTTGAAACCTATTGTGTGTTGTAGAACAATGAATTCTTGTTAAAAAGTATATAGTAGAAAATGACACATTTAACCACAATTCTTGAAATTTGCATTAATAGATCATAACCTCAACCTAGTTTGCTTGGCAAGAAGAACAAAGCCACTGGAAAAACGAAAATGAGGATAATGATTTTAATTTTTTCAATGCGCGTATCAGTAGATACGAATATATTTTAATTTTTTTGACATAAAAATGTCAAAAAAATTTGTTTAATACAATAATCCGTATTTCAACCGGTTGTCCCCATGGCCTAAAACCCCATTTTAGCCCCTTCCAGTGGGGATATTACAAAATCCCGTCTTATTGCACAATAATAATGTCTCAGCTATGTTGTGTGAAATTTTCGGCTCGATATCTTAAGCCGTTTGGCTTGTAGCGCGATGTCTCGTCAGTGAATCAGTGAATCAGTCAGGACAAAGAGTTTTATATACATAGATTAATGAATGTCCGGCTACAGCCTAAGCCTCCTAGTTTATTATATTATTCTTAACGCTGGCGCTTTGTGAAAACTTAACCGAATACATTGTTCAGCAATTGTTTATTGTGTTCTACAAGTAGATTTGACAAATTTTTAGTAAAAACAACATGCTTTGAATCTTTTGTCGTACATATTATATGTAAGCTTTCAAAGACGGCGTCTTATTGTGTAAACAAGTATAGGTATGTGTATACAGTATTTGGTAGTCACTGTGCGTGACTGTAAGGCAAATGAACTGTAATGACTTGCAATTCTGTCAGTTACTTAATTTGCTTTACTTATAGAGCCATCACACAGTCACATATTCATATAGTTAACCTCGTTATCATCTGCATGCTAATTTGAATATACTCTGCGATCGGCAAACAATTCATCGAATTTAACATTTGCCTTACTCAAAGTTGCCAGTTTTGTTTAAGCCATTAGCATTGGTTTAGAAAATAGCCAGCACTTAAGTATGCAAAGATAAAGTCTTAATATTAAAATAAAGAAGTTGCAATCTTATTACTCACTTACTTGAAGCCTAGTTTCCAGTTAAAGATAAATGTCAGCGTCAAATAATCTCAAGTTTATCCGCCGATGGACTAACGTAATGGCATTTTCAGAACATAAGTATTTTTCTATCGATATGAGTATTTAAACATCTCTGCGTTGTTAATGTGCCCTTTTAATATAATGATAGATTTACATTTTTATGTGAATGCATCTATTGAGACTTTTGTACGAAAGACCGCGAACAGAAAATATACAGAAATTTCTGCGGCACAGCGTTTGTTTTTCACATTGAACTGTGTCCCTTTGACACTGTGATGAACCTAGCATAAATCAGCTGTTGCTGGTCCACATAAACAAATCAAATACGAAGCTGTTAGTTTTATATAAAGTGAAGATACAGACGTTCCCTGCCATGATATTGCATTATAAAGATATACATAATGTATTTAATATATTATGCATTTCATATTATTTAGATAATAAAAGAGCTTAAAATAATTTTTTTTTTATCAATATGATTTTGGCAATTGAACGTCGCGTCGGTAACTTCCTCATCCAAAATTTCCTCAAAAATGTTTCTCAAAGACAATAAGTTCATAATTTACTGACGTAAAAATAGTTAAAAACCTTTTTCAATAGACAGTAAAATGTAGCAAAACAGTGAAATCTGAATTTGAACAGAACAAGTCGTGAGGTAAAAACCCAATGTAAAATGACGAATCGTAAAATTTTTTCTGCCGTTTTTGCTCTGTGCCAAATTCATGTGCATGTTTGTCTGTCCTCAAAAAAAAAACATGAAAGATCAAGCGACACAGAGACTACTTCCTGCTGTATGATTGATACGATTCTGATGCAATCAAGTCGTTAATAGTTTCTCTCTGCTCGGCAATCTCTACTATGATCGTTGCTCGCTCGGCTGGGATCTACAAGCTTCGTAAAATTTGCCGACTGATCTGGGATCTATAAGCAGCAAAAAGAAGCGTAACACGAAAATCGCTGTTTGACACATCTATGTATTCATTGGTTAGTGAGATAACTCTGGCAATTATCAAGCTGGAGATTTGAGAATGATACCACCTTCAAAATTTTATCGTAATCGGACAATAAACACGGAAGATATTCGAAGACAATTCTTCCATATAGTGACGCAAATGTTTTATGCGTGCGTGTGTATGTGTTCTAATATGTTAACTTCCACAGGGTATTTTACTGCGGGCCCTCCCTACTGAGGGCTATACCTTTTTATAGCTTTGCAGAGGATATTATCATTTTGTCACGAAATGTGTAACGCATTGAAGCAGGCCTCACAGACCTTATAAGGTATACTTTATACTTTGGTCAGGGCGATGAGATAAATGGATATAGTCTATTACTATGCAAACTAGTCACTCAGTTTTCAAGCTATCTTGATGAAACTTGGTACAGGTCCGCCTTTTTATTGTTTATTTAATTCGATAATCGACAAAAAATAGATCGAGCTAAAAACATCAAAAATCGTTTATGCAAAAATTGATCAATCGATGCTTCGATGTTTTTTTACATGACTAACATTTAGTATGAGAAACTTGTTTGTTTCTCAAGATATCTACACCACTGTAGAATTTTCAAAAAATCAAAAATTTTTTGGCTTAAAAAATAGTTAAATCATTTTCGAATATGGTAGAAAAAAAATTTTGTCGTGAAAAGGTTTTCTTTGACCCTTATCTCGAATTTCTATGCGGAAGCCCCCGTCCGCCACAAAGCGACCACCAATACTTTAAACGCTTTTTTCTCGAAATACGCTTTTTGAAATCGGCACACACCACAACTTGAACAATTTTCAAAATTTCCGCCTCAAATTTTAACCATATCTTCAGAACGCGATTCTCGATTTTCGATAAATTAATTAGCCGCTTTTGAATAAGACATATACTAGCCATTTTTGAGGTGAAATTCCGACCTTTTTTGTTCAAACCTTTGCCAAAACTACAAAAATCAATATTTTTTAAAAAACCGTGCGTGTTTTTTAGCTATTCTAATGTAGATTAGGATAAATTTTGTTTTCTTTCGAAGGTTCAAATTTGCACCACTTATGCTGCGTGCCGCAGAGGCCTTCCAGCGAAACGCTTATCACGGCGCCGGCGATACCGCGCCGCCGCCCAATTTTTTTTGTATTCTTCAATATACATATGTTTAACAATATCCCCAAATTTCTTTCACTTTCCTTCTGGTCTATAAAAAATCGCGAAAAAAAGAACCAAAAGTGTCTTAAGAAATTTGTGCATAGAAACAAAGTTAAAAAAATATGCAGAAAATAAAAAAATGCAGTAAGCTACAGTGGAGCAAGCTCGACAGTAGGAGACCCTGTACTTTTTGAGTGCAAAGCGTTCACTATAGATTGTTCTTCAATGTTGCGTACCATGCAAGAGATGGTGCCTTTACGAAATAAGTTAATTAACACAGAGATCGCTAGCGTCTCTCCTTCTTCCTTTTGCCCGTAACATTGTTAGTTGAATAACTTTCGCATTTATCATCCGATTAGAATGAAATTTTCTGGACAGGTTAAGACTATAGTGTATATTATATGTACCAATAATCAAGGCGCTAGCATTAAAGTGGCTCTTGTAATTCGTCTTTGAAATTTTGTTTTTAATTTCCGGGGGCGGAGGCGGGCGTGGCAAAAATCCAAAACACACTTGATCAATCGGAGATATAGATGAACCTACATGCCAAATTTGGTGTCTCTAGCTCTAATAGTCTCTGAGATCTAGGCGACACAAAAAGGGACAGACATACAAACAGAGAAAAACAGACAGACAGGCGGACATGGCTATATCGACTCGGCTGTTGATGCTGATCAAGAATATATATTAGGGCGGGTCAATTTTTTTATGCTTACCACGTTTTTTTAGCTCCATACAAATAGACCCGCCCTAATATATATACTTTATGGGGACTGCAACGCCTCCTTCTGCCTGTTATGCACATTTGCACAAACGTAATAGACCCATTTGTACTTTTTTAAAGTACTGGGTCTAAATATTTAAAATATATTAATCTCAAAAACAACTCCAGTTTTATGAATCAAGCATAAAGTTCGGAGTTTTCCCAGCAATTTCACGCAGGGACTACCAACTTGTTTTTTGTGCGATGGTCTACACAATCGATAAAATTTAGGCATTTATCGAGATTTTTGCAGGCACTAAACAGCTGAATGAGAATAAACCGTGAAAGAAAATTTAAAAAAAAATTATTGATCTGACTAATTTCCATAAAGGCATTGGTTTTTAATATAGGTGTTACTGAAATGGAGTTCTGCAGTGACTATGTACCTTTTGATTTTGTTTTTTAAAAATATTAACGAGTTTAGGGTGCACTATCTGCAACGTCATTGCCAATTTACAATGATCTTTTTAAGATTTTGTATTAACCATATCCTTTTTAACATGATAAATAAAGAAAGATGTTTATTCTGCCTTCAGACTTTGTTTAAACATCACTGCATTATATTCATATTCGTACTGGCAGCGAAAGTACCCATGCAATCAGCTGACTATGGATGCGGCAAACGCAATAGAAACACTTTTCCGATTTTTTGCGTGACCCCTTGCGCAACCGAAAAATCCCAACTAGTGTAAATTCAGTATTACCCTCTTATAAATGCGTTGTTCATCCAACACGCGATCAAATAACACTCTAAGCTAAGCTAAGTACCGCAAACGTATTGACAACCCTTACAACTAAGAAGATTTCCTAGCAGAATACTATGCAGCACAGGCTATACCAAACTCAGCAAACTGCTTGAGTTCGTAGCGGAAGCTGCCGTGGGAAGTTCAAACCTCTGAGCAAGAATTCCAATCTAAGTAAGATGCAGAGCAGTCAGTACCATAATCAATAAAACGTTTGAGCTAGTAGCGGAAGCTGCTGTAGGAAATTCGCACCCTGAATCGAACGTTTCTTACTACAGACAGCCTGCAGCTTGAGTGATCGATCCCTACTTCATGTAAAATTTTGATACTGCGGCCGTAGCGACTTTGGTCTGTACGTGTCCTCTGGATCGACTGGGCAGAACTTTCTCTTTTCCCCTCGTCAACAAGTATGGCGATTGAAGTGCGTCATCTCATTTTCCCAATTGTGTCTCCCACAGCCACATATAAAAACGCACTATTAATTTTGATCTTCAATTTCAAAGCCGAATTGACAAGTGTTTGTAGGTGCACAGATAAGCGATAATTTTTGATCAATCTTAGAAGCCCAAACGGGTCTAATATGCCCTATTACTGGTTATTCTAGAGAATGTCTTTATACACGATTGCAGCGCTTTGTTTTACTGGATAAGATTAGTGCATTTACCTCTACCTATATACATACATATATATGTACTTTTTTTGTGTGTGCATTCTTATACATTCAAATATGTACATGCTATACATACATGTGTATACTATATAGAAAAATGTATATTTTGTTGTTCTTACAAAATAATTATAATAAACAACAGAGAACGTAAAGCTTTTCGACAAACAACTAAAAGAGATTGAGAGCGAGATCGCAGTGAACTTGCATTAAGAGCGAAAGCTCACCGCATTTAATATTGTGCTCTCGCTCCCAGAAACACTTGCTGTATAAACTTTAGATGAACAGATCTTGCCTAGCAAAAAACAAAGAACATATCCAAAAGTGAAAATTAATGCGTAGATTTCCCAATTGCGTTGTATCTGATACGGTTTTATCTATGACCACCGTAAAACGGTTAATACCAAATGAACCGTGGAACAGGCACTAACAAAATTTAGCTTCAACAAGTGTCAAAACCAAAGAGAGATAAAAGGCAATTCAAGTGCGAGTAATAAAAAAAAAACGTAAATATTACATAAAACTATTATACTGAAAACATCAAAATCCAAGTAAATGGTTGCTTAGTTTGCGTTACTACGGTACCGTCCATACCAGAACCGTTCAAAGTGTGTAAATTCAAAATTGTCGATACAGTCGTGTACTATGCTCTCCAGAAAACTCTATATGCAAAATTCATAAAATCGTAATATTATTGTTACAATCTTAATCTTGTGGCTGCGTGTGTCCGTGGCAACAATCGATTGCTGCACAACAACAGGATGGCGTATCGAGGCATTATCGGCACGACAGATGCCAAGGATCGTCGTGAAATGGATAGCGACTCCTTTGACGATATTCTTACCGACATTAGTACTGAAGTTATTGTTCCAGTGTCCCGTCGCAACATGTTGTCCCACTCGAGTGATACCAACGGCAAGAAATTCTCATCAAAAATCTCCAAAGTGAATCGATCAAACGCCACCTCGACAGTGTTAACAACATCGACGGCTCTTTGCAACTGTAAGTGTCCAATCCCTCACCCCTCTTCCCCATTGTGCAACGGCGCAACCGTCTATCTGTTAGGCACACTTGTATGTACATAACGAATCAGATGCAACAGTGCACTACAAACAAATCAAATCGATTTGCTACATCATGAAACTTCAATCTCTCTTAAGCTATATAGGACAGGGGATCATAAGATTTGATTCTAATTGGGTGTTTATACTTTGATAAGGTTTGCAGAGGATATGTATACATATTTTTTAGGATATCTGGAGCCTATAAAAAATGCAGTAAGCTACGGTGGAGCAAGCTGGACAAAAGGAGACCCTGTACTTTTTAAATGAAAAGCGTTCACTATAGATTGTTCTGTAATGTTGCGTACCTGAAATTTAACAGCTGGCGCCACTACGAAGATATCAGTTGATAAACACAGAGGTCGCTAACGTCTCTTCTTCTTCCTTTTGCCCGTAACATTGTTAGTTGAATAACTTCCGCGTTTATCATCTGATTGGAATGAATCCGATTGATTCGCACCATAGTTTACATGATAATATTATATAATTCGACTTCGAAATTTTGTTTTTTTTTTATTTCTGAGGGCGGTGGTGGGCGTGGCAAAAATCTTATACAAACTTGATCAATGCAAGATATAGATGAACGTTCATGCCAAGTTTAGGGTCTCTAGCTCTTATAAACCCTGAGATCTAGGAGCACAAAAAAGGGACAGACAGACGGACATGGCTATGTCGACCCGGCTTTTAATATATATACTTTATGGCAGGGGTGCGCAGCTCCTACGCACACGACGCACATTTGTTTTTGTACTGCACAAAGTTTATGGAAGTGTGTGAGGCTTGCACACTGGTAAGGTTCTGGCGCACATTGCAAATTACATAAACAATTTTTCGTTCTTACCCTCCCACATTATTCGTTGCCTGCAAAGCAAAAACAATTTTTCACTGCATGCTTTCCGCCGAACCTTCGCTTTGTTGCTTCGTTTTGCCGTCGCTATTCCGAATGTATTTTGTTGTTTACTTTGTATATGAACTGCAATGATCCCATTTTTGTCAGTGTACACATTGAAATAAAAAAAACTGATCGTTACATGTGTGCGTGCGATTTTCTATATTTGTATTGGTGCGTGCACATCCATAAGGCAGCTTTGCGCACCCCTGCTTTATGGGGTCTGTCACGCCTCCTTCTGCCTGTTACGCACATTTTTTTTGCACAAACTTAATAGACTCTTGTAATTTTTTAAAGTACAGGGTCTAAAGATAACGCAAACTATTTTTGGCGCGCCAAAGATTGTATACTCTTGCAGAGACCTGCATTTAAATTTCGACATCTAACCGGTTTGTAATATAGTAGTCAGATTTTATTCAAATTGGTCAGATTGTAAATAACGACACCAGACACACAATCTGTGAGTCTGGCTAAGATATCTAAAGAAACAATACCAAAGGTAGATTTTTAATCGATCGTTCTTATTGTAGTCACAAAATAAATACTTTTTGGGGTCTAACACGCCTCCTTCAATGCGTTACAAACTTCGTGACAAAATTATAATACCCTCTGCAAGGGTATAAGAAGTGGTTTTGGTAAAAGGTAGAATCTAGCTGTTACCTAGTGTTATTTGAAGCTGGAAAAGAAAAAAAAAGTTGATGTGTGTCAACTCATCTCACTGTCAAAGTTTATTAAACTGCCATAACTCGATTGGACTCGATTCGACACAATCTCTATCAACATTTGTGTGTGTGGGTTGTTTAAGGCACGTCTGGACAGCTATTGATTTCCAATATGTATACAGAGCATATGCCATGGCTCTCACTGCTTGTAACTTGACTTTCTAATGATATTTGTAATGCCAAGCAAATGCTCTCTCTCTCTATTTATAAATAGAAGTAAGCTTGCCATTCGCAAGGTTATAATGTTCATTTCGATTGATATTTTCATAGAACTTTAGTACTGCATCTTTTTATTCTTTTTGATACTCTGTTCTTTATTTGTGTAAGAATATTAACATTTTGAAAAGCTTTAGGTAGTTATATTATTTTAATTTTTGAATAACACTTCAGTTTTTAAGTGTATATTATTTTTTGACCTTCACAGAAATATGTTAACAGATCAGATAATCTACAATATATACTACATAGTACTAATTTTATAATATTATTCTTATTTAAAAATGTCAATTCAGATTTTAGCAAACATATTGCTTAAATTTATGATTTATTTGATATTACTAATTTATATTTAACTGTTATTTAAATTATAGCGCTGAACGAATGAAGCTATTTTACTTTAACAAATTGAAATTAATTCTAGACAATTTAGGTTTAAAGGGTACTGAGAGTTTGTTTTGCCTTAATTTTTTACTAAAGCCATCTGCTGCTTGTGCTGTCTTTGCACTTTTGTCGTGGCTGTAGGTTGCTGTAGCTAGAGGCTTTAGGTTTCACCCGAGAGTGGCTTTTGCTTTTGTCTTTTTTTTTCCAAATGTTTAATCGTGGACATCATACTCATAATTTACTGTTTGGTATTTTTAAAAAGTGCCAATGCTCCAATGTAGCTACGAGCTCTCAGGTATCAGTTATTCAGACTCAGTTTTGGTGTCAGTTTTAATCTCAGTCTCAATCTCAATCGCAGTCATTGAAGAGCCAGCGCTCGATCAGTTTACACGTTTTTACAGTTCCCGATCCGTCAGATACTATATTGTGCCACGTTATGAATTTCAACCGCATGGACAGTGTACATCGTTTAAGGGTTGACGCTAGGCTCTTCGGTAACAATGTTATTGATAAGTCCATCATCGACAATGCTACCCAAACTGATATTGAGAAAACAGTCCAAACGATCTGTAGGTTGAATTTTTTTTTTTAAATACAAAAAATCGGTACAAATTTTTAGCTTCTTATCACTATCATCATAATCATCATAATCATAAGCGTATTTTTCAGCTTTACTTAAATGTCAAATTGTTTACACATTACAGGCGATGTGACTGACTCACCGGAGATTGATAAGCCCGATGTTGATAATGAGCTAACTAATGAAATTTCGGCACCCTACGAGGTACCTCAATTTCCAATTGAACAAATTGAAAAGAAACTGCAAATACAACGGCAACTAAATGAGAAGTAAGTATAAATATATATCGTTTTAAATGTTCAATTTACATATGTAAAGTGTATAGGAAAACTGATCAAGAATATATATACTTTATTGTGTCTGCCACGCCTCCGCTTGCCTTTTACACACTTTTTGTTAACAAACTTAATATGTATACCCCACAGGCTATAAAAACAAAAATGTTTTTCATACAAAAAGTTGGGTTTCCACCATATTTCAGCTATGGCATTTGTTTGGGATACCCGAACCGAACCCTTCAAATTTTCTAGCACTTAGAAAATAAGGTTCGGTTCGGACTTTTAAATTTGTGGCGGTCGGCAAAAATTTTGATACAAATTTCGTTTTTGCTGAGCTATGGCGGGTTTTTTCTAAACGATCACAGAATTGATAAATTTTCAAAAAAATCTTTAAAAACGTTGTATCGTCGTATTCAAATTTTATTTGTCCAATTCTGTGCATAAAAAGAGATTATAAGATACTATAAAAAAAATGTATAACATTGAACTAAGGTTCGAACCCGAACCTCGGGTTCAGGGGCTCTTTAAACCGGTCCGCGAACCGAACCCCAATCTTACTTAATGGTTCGAGTCACCGAACCGAACATCCCATAACATTTTCGAGGCTTGCAGTCTTGATTAGTATTAGTTGCCACGGGCTTGGAAATTTAAAATTTGATTCTTAATATTAAAATTAATAGTAAGGAAGGAGGTCTTAGAATTGAAAACTCGGCAGACTCTTTTGTAATCAGCGCAAAGTACTCGGAAAGGTTTATGCAAGGAGTAGTTAGTAGTGCATGCCTTTAGGGTTATTGGGATAAAGATAAAGCAGCCATACGAACAATCGGATAAATTGCACTGGTTTCTTTTACAAGATTTTATAATATTCTATTGCGTCGTAATAAACAACGTTCACGATTGCAATAACATCAACATCAATGTGCTTTCGTTGTAATTATCAAGTTCACATTTTTTTTGGTACACACTGTCAATCCAAGTAAATCTGACGAGGACAAAAGACTGCTGATTGTTATGTAGGGCTAAATCAGTTTGGTCTACTCGGAGGTGGCAAAGCGTAGACGGCGACGACACGTTTTGATTTTGAATGGGACTGCATTAGACAGTGGCTACCGTGGCCACGACCGCGTAGAGGCTTATGGCATAATGATGAAACTACCACCACCAGCACCATTAACAGGGACCACCAACGGTACCACAAAAAGTTCGCGGCAAAACAGCAGGCAGGTTTAGCGCTACCAATTTAAGCTTTGAATGCCGTCACGTTTAGTACAATTTGTGCATCCATATAACTTTGAAGGCGAACACGCATTTTGTCGAAAGAAATCGCAAAAATTCTCGGTCTGGGTCAGATCCGAGTTTACGATTGCCCCCAGAGACACCGTTACCGACTCCGTCTCCGTTTCCAACTTCGACTGTTACAACGACCGACACTGACATTGAGGACTCGCCATCGCCTAAAACAAGTCTTGTTATTGTTTTTGTATTTTCTCTGTTCGTGTCACACGCCAAGAGCAAACTTGCTTAACTTTCGATTGCACTTGAAGTTTGTTGTGTGTAAAAACGTGTCTTTTCGCAGGTTTAAGAGAAGAAATGACTTTAGACTTACAGTACATCAAAAAATGATTGATGTTCATTTACTTTTCGCAGAGTACTTTTAATATTGTCAACTAAATAAGTCGATAATTAACTACCGCAACCCGCATGTAAAAGGCTCAATACGCGTGTGGGGGGCTCAACCCACTTTAATTTAAGGTCTAATCGCGTGCAAATTCTTTGCCATAATTCGAATCGGTCAATCGATCATTGGAACTGTTCAACTGACCTGAAACGTGACCCAAAACAGAGCTCTGCCGCATTCATAGACCAGTGCTTATGAGACGAACATGTCTTTCGCGGACGATAGCTATAGCTTCTGTCGTTACTACAAGTACCAGCCCGATGAGGAACAATGGTGCACGGATTAACAACATCTTGTAAAAGTTCTCCCTTAATTAAACTAAAACTATCCTTTTCTTCTCGGATAGGCAATCAACAGGATCGCGGGTTTCGACTCACATCAGTGCACCTGGTTCTGAGAGTAGTCCCGACTCCGATGATCAAATTCCCACAGAGAAGCGGGAAACGGATGCGGACATTAATTTCCAGCGTGTTTCCGTTTCGGGAGAAGATACGAGCGGAGTGCCATTAGAGGATCTGGAACGTGCATCGACTCTTTTAATCGAGGCCCTTAAGTTACGTTCCCATTACATGGCCATGTCGGATCAATCGTTTCCCCCAACAACGGCACGGTTTCTCAAGACGGTGCGACTTAAGGATCGTTATGATAACATGCCGGCCAAATCAGTTTCAGGTAAGTTCCATTTAGGTCCAGATCCATGAAAGAACGTCCGGCACCTCATCCTTAAAAGTAGTTCAGAGTTTTTTCTGCCAGTGTTGTGTTGCACCAAAAATAAAAGATACAAACAATGAAAATATCTATATCAACGTGCAGTTTATGCGATGTATTATACAATCAATAATTTATGGAAAATATATATGTAAATATTTGGAGGATCGCGTTAAGCTAAGTTTTATTCTCTTTCTTTCAGCTAGTTAGAAGAACCTACCTTAAAAAAATGCCCTCCCCTTTTTTCACTCTCTATCTATTTCTCTCATTCCCCTATTTTTTGTAAATGCATATGTATGTTTGCATATTAAAGGTGGACATATGTACATAAATAATTATATTTTTAAATTAAAAATTCATAATAAATAAAATTCTGATTCGGAAAATTGGTGCGGATCGGGTTCGTGTTCCGGCTTGACAAAATAAGTGTCGTACGGGTTCGGGCCCTTTTTCAATCGTCAATTTTGGGCGCGGGTCGGGTCGGCTTTAAAAAATAACGCCCGTGCCCACCTCTAGTGCTTATTTTCTCTCTTTTCGCTTTTTCTCTGTCTCTCATATATCTCATGCTCGCAAGCCGCTGCCCTGCCATACTAAGTTTTACTCGTCTCATAACACTTAAGTGAAGAATGTCATAACCCAAAAAACGGCAATTCGCGGAAATGGCATTTAAAGTTTTGATTAGCGTAATCGAGTATAACAAATCTGCACACTTGAAATTTGGGAACACCCATAAAATATGCTTTTACTTTTTCAACTTTGACGATGCAGAGTGTTTCTCCGAAGTTGGTTGCAAAAATCTGTCAATTTTAAACTGGGTGAGAAATTTGGAATATATATTCTTAAAACTTCAAAGAAATTTTTAAAAGATAAATAAAAGTGGGCGTTGAACCGAAAAGGGCATAAATTATCGCTCAAAGAAAAATTTTTAAAATATTCACTTTTCAAAATTTAATTAATAATTCTAAAAAAAATTTAAAAATACAATTTTTTTTTTCTATTTTATGCTTAAGTTTTTAGATATTTTGAAATTTCTTAAAGAAAAATGAGGTGAAAAAGTGCAGTAAGCTACAGTAGAGCATGCTCGACAGTAGGAGACCCAGTACTTTTTGAGTGCAAAACGTTCACTATAGACTGTTCATCAATGTTGCGTACCATTCAATAGATGGCGCCAAACTTGATCAATGGGAGATATAGATGAACCTACATGCCAAATTTGGTGTCTCCAGCTCTTATAGTCTCTGAGATTTAGGCGACAAAAAAAGGGACAGACGGACAGACAGACAGACGGACATGGCTTTATCGACTCGGCTGTTGATGCTGATCAAGAATATATATACTTTATGGGGTCTGCCACGCCTCCTTCTGCCTGTTACGCCCTTTTTTTTATTGACAAACTTAATAGACCCATTTGTACTTTTTTAAAGTATGTATTGGGTCTAAAAAGATTTTTTTGGTTATGACAGTCTTTCAATAAATGAGCGATATTTATTTAATAAATGTGACCTACTACCCGTCTCTGAGCAGAGGTTTCCCCTTTCGATTTGGTTTTCTTGTTTTGTCGTTTGCCTTATTATTTTTATTGTAATTTTGTATAAATATTTATTTTCAATATATTTTTCATTTTATTTATAGACATAATTCGCAAACAGAGTATGGTGGCCTGCAGAGGTAATTCGTGCGCTCGGATTAAATCGTTATGTTCTTTTGTTGTTTCTTTCTCTCTTTTTGTCTCATTCTCTCTTTCCCTAATACACATCCAATTACTTTAAATATATGTATGCTTGCTTTTTTTGTTGTTGACTGATCCAATTGTATTATTAACGCATTTATTTGTTGAACGGCTTTATGTTTTTTGAAAATACAACTTTTTTAACTTCACTGACTTCACTCTCTCTATCTCGTTCTCTCTCTATGTATTGTCGCTCTCTTTTGAGAGTAAAACACCCGTATGCCGCAGCATTCAGCTTTTGTCACGCACAAGAACCTATCCAAACTTTTTATACAAAGACTAGTTCGTATTTATGTATGCTTTTTGTTTAGTCGTAGATTTTACACTATTTAGCTAACAATTATTTTGATGCTAACTGTTTTCACACTTTCTGCTTCGCTCTGCTTGCACGTATCTCCGTCTCTTTCGTTCTCTTTTGCTCACCTTGTCTTGAGACTGCAGTAGAACATGTTAATTCTTTTGTTTTGATCCAATTTCAATTCCTCGTCATGCTCTTTGACTATAATCACTAAGCGTATACTAAAAGAGGGCTGTCATCCTTTCATTTACTGCGTGCTTAAGTAAGAAATTAGCTCGATTTTTTAATTAAACAACTCAGTTTTTAATCTGAAATTAATTGCGACTAAATGGAACAATTACCTTAACTAAGATAAATCTTTGTTGTGTTCACTGAATTAAATGCTTGTGAAAGTTGTTTCTAAACAATCATTTGTATTTTATCCAAAGAAAAACTTATTTTTTTGTTTCGACGACATAAACATGAGCTTATCTCTCTAAGGCAGAGTTATGCGTTATAAAAAGTCCTTATACGTACACATAACGCTCTTCACTTCTTGCACGGTTGCCTCTCTACTTATGTACACATGTACAATGTACATATGTACATATGTATGTAAAACATATCCCAAGTCCGACTTTGACAACCCTGTTTTTCTTACATATACACACATGCACACACACAACTACAAGATCACTCTGAATGTGTATAGAAAATTATCGTTAAATGTAGTTACAAATAATGCCTATAACGTTTTGTCAGCACTACTTCTCGACATTAACTGTGCAAACTGAACCAACTCAATGAATATCCACTTATAAAATTGAATAATATACTTTATACTCGTATTTTTTTATTATTGCATAATACACACGTTACGCACTGTTACACGTAAAAAAAACATACGACACCGAAATCTGTGCAGATCTCCTTATCCAAACGTCACCAATGAAGCACACCCATGCCTGGGATGTGGAATTCGTACCAGATGAAAATTATTACATAAAACCCGTAAACGGCGTCTTTCACGTTTATACTAATAAGGTAAATTCCCAAAACAAATCAATCTTGTGTAAGTACAATCCATTTAATGTGTCCTAAACCTTTTGCAGGAATATACTGAAGAGCTGAAGTTTCAGTATCCAGATATGAATCAGTTCGTTAATGACATGCAAGTCATGTGTAATATGATTGCCGATGGACCATTGTAAGTATATCTTTTTATCTTTCCTTTTCTCTTTGGGTAAATTTTACTATCTACATATGTATATGGAGCCTAAGTGGTAAGAGCAACGAGGCTGAAATGTACACACACTATAGCTGCGAAAAAATGACCGTGCCACAAGACGCCGTTTTGCGAAACTTCAACTGGAAGGGGTTCAAATTCGTGGTCAAAATTATGAATTCCTTACTATAGGTTACATTCTGACAAAATTTTGTCAATATCGGGTGACTATATCATATAGCTGCCATAGGAACAATAAGATGCAAATTATCGTTTAAGCTTAGTATCCAGTAGGCCGAAATGTTCTGCGAGAAGAAACCATCATATATTTCGAGACTGGCTAAAAAAATGTCTGTGTGTGTAAAATATCCCAAAAATATACTGCAAGCTAACTTTGGCGCGCCAAAGTTTGGATACCCTTGCAGTGCCCCTGTGTAAGCCGTCAGATTTTTTACAAAATTTGATAATTGTTAATTTCGAACCGATCGTCCGATTTACACCAAATTTGGTCAGCATGTTTAAAACTTAATCAACCACACAATGTGTATATATGGTTTAAATATTTTGAGAAACAAAAAAGTTTTTCATACTTAATGTTGTTTTCGAACCGATCGTTCCTATGGCAGCTATATGATATAGTAGTCTGATTTGCACCAAATTTGATCAGCCTGTTTAAAACTTAATCAAACACACAATGTGTATATTTGGTGAGATATCTTGAGAAACAAAAAAGTTTTTCATACTAAATGTTTATTTCCAACCGATCGTTCCTATGGTTCCGACATATGTACTGCGTGCAGCAAAAGATGGATCTGTTCCAAATTTCATCAAGATAGCTTCAAAACTGAGAGACTAGTTTGCATAGAAACAGACGGACAGACAGACAGACAGACAGACGGACAGACGGAGAGACAGAAATGGCTATATCAACTCAGCTCGTCGCCCTGATCAAGAATGTATATACTTTATGGGGCCTGTGAGGCCTCCTTCAATGCGTTACACATTTCGTGACAAAATTATAATACCCTCTGCAAGGGTATAAAAAAAGTTTAGTGGTCACACCGTTGCGTCAGCTGTGCAGAACTCAACAACAATACAGTTATTATGGGATTTTTATGTTATTATTATTTGTTATTATGTTTTTTTTTTGGTCAAATCCCACAATGATGATTACCGCTCCACTTCCTGAATAACGCGAATTTTGTCTTTTTCATCGAAGAGCTCACTCCGATTTTAATTTGTTTTGTTTGCTTTGTTTTGATACATTTCACTTTATATTGATAGCCAAAATACTGAAAATTTAAAGCAAAGGCTTTAAGAATCGTACAATCAGTGTTGCAAAATTTCCGTGACTTACTGGCAACTCTATCATTTTGATTCACTGGATACTGCCTGGCGGATTTGACAGTAAAAACATAACGATTTCATTCTGCCAACATTTTTATATCCCTGCAGAGGGTATTATAGTTTTGTCACGAAATGTGTAACGCATTGAAGGATTCCTCACAGACCCCACAAAGTATATATATTCTTGATCAGGGCGACAAGCTGAGTCGATATAGCCATGTCCGTCTGTCCTTCTGTTTCTATGCAAACTAGTCTCAGCTTTGAAGCTATCTTGATGAAACTTATCACAGGTCCGTCTTTTTGATGCACGAAGAACATATGTCGGAACCGACCAGATCGGATAACTATATCATATAGCTGCTATAGGAATGATCGGTTCGAAATCAACATTTAATATGCAAATCTTTGTTGATTCTTATGATATTTCAACCAAATTCACGGATTGTGTGTTTGACACATTTTCATACATCCTACTACTGCTATATCATATAGCTGCCATTGGAGCAATCGGTTTGAAATCAACATTTAACAAATTTTGTAAAAAACCTGACGGCTTGCATAGGGCACTGCAAGGGTATCCAAACTTTGGCGCGCCAAAGTTAGTCTGCGCTATATTTTTAATGCGAAGTTTAGGGGTAGCGGAATCGATTTCGGCCTACTGGATACTATGCTTTAACATGAAGAGCTTTGTGTTTTTTAAGCTATCTCAACCAAACTCACAGACAATGTATTTCTTACTTGTTGTTACATTCTGTAAAAAATTTGACCAATATCGGACTACTATATCATATAGCTGCCATTGGAACAACTAGATGAAAATTAACGTTTAATATGAAGAGCTTAGCTGTTACATTTTTTCCCCATTAAACCCGAAAAATTTCCATTCAAATCGATCAATTTCCCCCAAAATCTGGACATTTTACCGCACAATCAGGACTTTTCGCTAAACTCCAGTTGCTTTAAAACATCTAGGAACGGAAATGTACATTTTCCATATTATATAAATTGCTATTAGTTGAAATTTTGAAAACAGCATGTAGCGGCAATATAAGTTTCCCGCGGTCGTTTAAAAATTACATAATGATTTAAAACATGAATAAACGATAAATATAACCTTTTTGGATATTTTTAACATACTTTCATTTCGATTTCTATATAGAAAATCGTTCTGCTATCGTCGCCTATGCTATTTGTCGTCCAAGTATCAGATGCACGTGCTATTAAACGAACTGCGTGAACTTGCCGCACAAAAAGCGGTGCCGCATAGGGACTTTTACAACACTAGAAAAGTGGATACTCATATCCATGCGGCATCGTGTATGAATCAAAAGCATTTGTTGCGATTCATCAAGAAGACACTAAAGAACAATGCCAACGAGGTGGTTACCCATACAAATGGTAAACCCATGACCCTCGCACAGGTTTTCCAATCGATGAATTTAACCACATATGATCTAACTGTTGATATGCTCGATGTGCACGCCGACCGCAATACGTTCCATCGTTTTGACAAATTCAACTCCAAATATAATCCCATCGGTGAGTCGCGTCTCCGGGAGGTTTTTCTCAAGACGGACAACTATTTGAACGGCAAATACTTTGCACAAATAATTAAGGTAACTACATCTCACATATTCTTCTATACACGTATATGTTATTAGGAATTTCTGCACTACGACCAATAGTAGATCTATTGGCCGTATACAGTTAGTTAATTAATTGTTTTGAAAAATAAATAAGTTGACCCATCTATATATGGGCTAATCCTGCGTTGCGGATGTTACATTCGCTTTTGCTTTTAAATATTGACGCAGGTGGCATTCACATTGGCATAATTTAATTAACTTTTTAACTTTTTTCAAAATGACGTTCTTTGGAAATACTTTTAATTAAGTGGAATATCTGACCATATCTATTCAGCTTAAAAAATAATAATAAGCAGTCCCGTAAAAAAAACTTTATATTTGTATGTTGCGAATCTTGCGAACGTTACATTTTTAGACCATGTACTCTAAAAAAGTACAAATGGGTCTATTAAGTTTGTGCAAAAAAAAAATGTGAGTAACAGGCAGAAGGTGGCGTGTCAGACCCCATAAAGTATACATATTCTTGATCAGCATCAACAGCCGAGTCGATAAAGCCATGTCCTGTCTGTCAGACAGACGTCTGTCCTTTTTTTGAACACCTATATCTCAGAGACTATAAGAGTTAGAGACACCAAATTTGGCATGTAGGTGCATCTATATCTTGCATTGATCAAGTTTGTTTTAGAATTTTGCCACGCCCCCCTCCGCCCCCGTAAAATTAAAACAAAATTTCAAAGTCGAATTAAGAAAGCAACTTTAATGCTACTGATATGATTTTTGGCACGCATGATAAAATCTATAGTCCAATCCTGTCCTGATAGTTTTATCCGGATCGGACAATAAACGGATAGCATTCGGGTGTTCGAAATTTCGAAAATATGAACACCTAGATCTCAGAGACTATAAGAGCTACAGACACCAAATTTCGTATGTAGGTTCATCTATACCTCCCATTGATCAAGTTTGTTTTAGATTTTCGCCACGCCCCTATCCGCCCCCGTAAATAGAAATCCAAAATTACGAAGTCGACTTGAAGGAGCCCCTTCAATGTTAGCGCATTGATTATTGGTACACATAATGTACACTATGGTCCAAACCTGTCCAGAAAATTTCATTCCAATCGGATGATAAACGCGGAAGTTATTCAACTTACAATGTTACGGGCAAAAGAAGAGACGCTAGCGACCTCTGTGTTTAATTACTTCGTAGTGGCGCCATCTTTTGTATGGCACGCAACATTGAAGAACAATCTTTAGTGAACGCTTTGCGCTCAAAAAGTACTGGGTCTCCTACTGTCTAGCTTGCTCCACTGTAGCTTACTGCATTTTTTTTTATTATAACTTGGCTTTTATGTATTGGATCTTCTCTTAAATTTGAGACTAACAATAAGTTTGCAAGTCTTATAAATAAACAATAGTTAACAGTCTTCTTGGACTGAAAATTGACGCGCGTCAATACGACGAAGTCGGGGTCGGCTGCACAACCTTATTAGGCCCCTCGCTAGGTGGTTGGGGTGCGAGGAAAGCTTGGCAAAGTACTTTGTCTTCTGTTCTCTTATGACATCTTTGACCGGCTGGATATTCAGGTCGCTCACGGTGCCCCGGTGATGGTTCTCAATATCTTTGACTGGACTCGCTGGACAATATCAATATTGCTGTTGCAAGGACTCCTCCATAATTGGACTCTGTTTGTCGAAGTAGTTTAATCAGAACAAGTGAGTAATCAGATGAAAGATCCGAAAGACGTAGGCGCCGGCCTATCAGACTTCGAGGAATATTTTTAGTAATTGCAAAGTCAATTAAATCGGGTAGTTTCTTGGGATCTGTTGGCCAGTATGTTGGTCTACCGGGAGAAACGTGTTCTAGCTTATTGTTAGCTTTAATAACGGCATTGTAAAGCTGCTTTCCTTTTGGGTTTACGAGTCAAGATCCCCAGTGCGTGTGCTTGGCATTGTAGTCTCCTCCTGCTATAAAGCGTTCTCCAAGTGAGTTAAAAAACTGCGTAAACTCACCTTCAGTTATGGTAAAGCGAGGGGGGCAGTATACGGGGGCAAGAGTAAGTTGGTTACCATTGTCCAGTTTTATGTTTATAGATGTGACCTGTAGGTAGTTTTCAGCAAATTCTTTATAGCAGTGGTGCTTGATACGGTTTCTAATCAGAATACCAGTACCACCATGTGCACAAAAAACAAGTTGGTAGTCCCTGCGTGAGCTAGCGACGCAGAATTTTACCGAAATACTCGTTTCGGTACTTACCGGAACTAGGGAACCGAAATTCATTTCGGTTTCATTCCCTGGTTAAAAGTGTAATTACAAAAATATTTTTGCCAGGGACAGCAACAGTACTGCATAAAATTGTATTTTTTTATATCATCATCAATAGCAACTCAGAATTAAAATTTGCTTCCTTTTCCTGAAATGTCGAAGATTTTATTTTTTCGTACAGTTTTTCGAAGTAAGAAATTCTGCTGCTGTTCATTTTATTCGAGTTTTTACAAAACTATTAATTGTTTCTGTATTTTCTGAAATTTATAAATTTGTTTAAAATGTATTCTACACCTTTTCAATACATTTAAAAAATAATTAAAGTTAATTCAGTAAATTTAAAGATTTATCAAATGTCTGAACAATTTGTTTGACATTTGGAAGCAAGCTTGCTTGTTTTGAGGAACACCAAATGCTTTGAAGTTGCTTTTGGGTTGCTAGAGTTTTGTAGAACATGCCTGATAATTTTGTTTCGAATATATTTGAGTTGCAAATATGTGAACACTACACAAATTTTTAGCACACAAAGCGGTTTTATGCAAAATGAGCGCTGGCAACTTTTGTCTGGTTTGATGCATTTTGCGCAGAACAGCTGACGTTAGATTTTGCACCAAATATTTAGCTTGTCTGACCTTACCTTTACGCACATTTCCCCAAACTTTATAGACAATTTTGTACTTTTTTAAAGTACAGGGTCCATTACCGGTTTACCGGTCGAATTTTGATCAAAGTTAGTAAGCTTTTGTAAGACTGAAACGTTCAAAAAAAAAAAATGTCAAGTAAGATCTTCAACTCAACTTAAACTCTAAGACTAGTTTACATAGACAGACAGACAAAAATTATTATTTCCATTAAGCTCGTCGTCGTAATCGAGAATATTTTACTTTATCTGCCACGCCTCCTTTAGTGCGTTACTCATTTGGTAACCGAATTTAATATACTCTGCAATGATATAAATACCAATAAATGATTCATTTGTCAAGCAAAATGTATGAAATTTTTTTGTCGGAACAATTAAATTAATAATTTTACATATGTGTGTATATGATATATTAAAATTTTCTTGTATAGGAAGTAGCCTTTGATCTGGAAGAATCCAAGTATCAAAATGCCGAGTTACGTCTCTCTATCTATGGAAAATCACCCGATGAATGGAACAAACTGGCGAAGTGGGCCATCGATAACGACGTCTACAGCACGAATATACGTTGGCTGATTCAAATACCTAGATTGTTTGATATATTCAAGTCGAACAAGATGATGACGTCATTCCAGGAGATCATTAACAACATATTTCTCCCACTTTTCGAGGCAACAGCCAAGCCCAATGAGAATCCAAATTTGCATAAATTCTTGCATTATGTGATTGGCTTCGATTCCGTCGATGATGAGTCGAAACCAGAAAATCCCCTCTTTGATAGCGATGTTCCACGGCCCGAGGAATGGACATACGAGGAAAATCCGCCGTATGCCTACTATATATACTATATGTATGCCAACATGACGGTTTTAAACAAGTTTAGAGAGTGAGTTACAAGATCCCTTAACTGATCTAAAATTAATGTTAATTGAGATAATTCCGTAAATAGGCAACGTGGTTTGAATACATTTGTTCTTCGACCGCATTGCGGTGAGGCTGGACCCGTGCAACATTTGGTTTGTGGTTTCCTCATGGCGGAGAACATCTCCCATGGTTTGTTATTACGTAAGGTGCCAGTACTACAGTATTTGTACTATCTGACACAGATTGGCATTGCCATGTCACCGCTGTCAAACAACTCACTGTTTTTGAACTATCATCGCAATCCATTGCCAGAATATTTGGCACGTGGACTTATTATCTCGTTATCTACCGATGATCCGCTGCAGTTTCACTTTACCAAGGTAAGAGTCTTACAGATTTTTCAATAATATTAATCAGGAATCGCAAATATGGGTTCCATCCAAAAAAAATATATCATGCGGTATTCCGCAAAAGGATAATGGATAAAGAAGGAAATATTTTTTATTTGAATAATAAATTTTAAAATTTATATGGTATATAATAAAACTAATAGAATTAATCCATTCAAAACAGGAACCTCTGATGGAGGAATACAGCATTGCAGCTCAGGTGTGGAAGCTCAGCTCCTGCGATATGTGTGAACTTGCCCGCAATAGCGTCACCATGAGCGGTTTTCCGCACAGTGTATGTCGTAATTTCCCATTTTCAATTATAATAAAATTTAAATACTATCATTATTAAAATCTCTTTACAGATAAAACAACAATGGTTAGGACCGAACTACTATGAGGATGGCATCTCGGGCAATGATATAACACGCACCAATGTCCCAGAAATTCGTGTCGCGTACCGTTACGAGACCTTATTGGATGAGCTCACCAATATATTTAAAGTGAACCAAACCTGCCACTTTAAGCAAGCCAAATAAAACGTCATATTGTCCCATTCTTAAAAAAAAATATATATATATATATATATACATATATATTAGAGGTCTGCATTAAAGCATTCATTCCTAGCTCCACAGTACTATAGAATAGTGTACTGCACTCAAATATATTCAAAGATGTACAACGTATGAGTGAATGAGTACATTAGTTGTCAATAGGGGCACTAATACAACATTCATTCGAAGCTATGCTGAAAAACGTGTACCCATTTTCAGAGTAAATGATTCATTTGGCCTTTTGAATGCATTCATGCAGACCTCTAATATATGTATATATATATAGTAGTAAATATACATATATTATATACTTACAAATTATATATATGTACTTAGTACTTTATGTACAAGTGTATCTACCAACCAAGTTATATAATCAATTAATTATTTACCCGGAGACCAAAACTTTACATGCATACAAATAAATAAATACAGACAAATAATTAAGTTTTCACGTGTGAACACTGAAATGGGTGTAAAAATATTTAATATTTTTCAATTTATATGATTTTAAGATTTTTATCGCTTTTCTGAAAAAATCTGTTAACATATTATGCATATTCTTTAAACTGAAATAACCGATATATACGTATATAAATATAGCACAAGCTTTCAGTGCCCTGCACCATATAAGCCGTCCGATTTTTTTTTACAAAATTTGTTAGACGTTGATTTCGAACCCATCGTTTTTATGGCAGCTATATGATTTAGGAGTCCGATTTGCACCAAATTTGGTGAGGCTATATAAATCTGCACCAAACACAAAATCTGAGATTCGTTGGGATATCTCAAGAAACAAAATCATACTAAATGTTTATTTATAATCGATCGTTCCTATGGTAGCTATATGATATACTGATCCGAACATATGTACTGCGTGTAGAAAAAAGAAAGACCTGTACCGATCATCATCAAGGTAGCTTTAAAACTGAGAGACTAGTTTGAACAGAAACAGACAGATAGGCGGACAGACGACTCAGCTCGTCGTCCTGAAGAAGAATTAATATATATTTGATGGGTCTGCCACGCCTCCTTCAAAGCGTTACACAAAGTGTTTTTGACAAAATTAAATAAAAATGCAAGAATATAAAAATGTTTAGTTACTGGTATCCGAAGACCAAAAGTCAACGGGAACCGCAATGGAGACCGATACTCATTTCGCGATAATTTCCTGGTGTATGATTCATCCAATACTCTTTTTTTTACTCTTAATTTTTGTTCCATCAAATTAGTAGTTCTTAAAATTTGACCAAAACGACTTAAATTTAACGTATTTACAAAACATAAGGATGTTCATATAAAAAAAGGAATTTTACTATTTTCTTAGGTTTTTTAAGCTGAAATCATAGCAGTATTTTGAAACCGAAACTTAGAAAAAACCGTTAACCATTACGAAGCCGATTTAACAAAATTACAAAGTCCCCATTTACCGAATACCTAAACCCGACCATAACCGAAACCGTAATTGATATCTTTATTTGTTTCGGTTTAAATCCCTACTCTGAAATAACTATTTTTTAATCACAATTTTTGGGTTCTTCGTAAACTAATCGACGTTTTTAAGAAATCCGATAAGAATCTTAAATACCATGCGTTAAAAATACAAAACAATTTTAAAAAAATAATAAAAACTAACACTCAGTGTTTACATGTGTTTGTCTAAAAAGCATATACAGGGCACATTGTCTGGCGAAAGTGGTGACTGCAACTTCCAGCAGGCGCATCAATAATTCAACAACAAAGAAACTAAATATACATACATAAGTTCTATGATTGTCTATGGTACTTTTTTTTTTTATTTAACTGCTGGTTGGTCTTGCTAGTCGTTGCTGCGTTCCAAACGAATTAGAGACAAAAATATTATTGTATATTTAAATAAAAAAAACTTATATTCGAATTGTAAACTGACAAATAAATACAAATTGCAAAATTACAAAAAAAAATTGTATCTTGTTTGCTGGGCTTACATTGCGCCACAGAACATGGCACAAAGAGTCAGGGGTGCATCTTTTTAATTGATTTTTATATTTAGTACGGATATTCAGATGAAAGATATGTTATGTATTTCCTAGAGGAGATTGATGGCTTTTATTAGGCTATGTTTATGATAATAAAGAAAGGAAAGGCTATGAAAGGAAAGACAAACTAATATTGAATTTACACTAGTTGGGATTTTTCGGTTGCTTGAGGGGTCAACCAAAAAATCCGTAAAGTGTTTCTATTGCGTTTGCTGCATCCATAGTCAGCTGATTGCATGGGTACTTTTGCTGCTAGTACGAACATGAATATAATGCAGTGATGTTTAAACAAAGTCTGAAGGCAGAATAAACATCTTTCTTTATTTATCACTAAAGATTAAAGTTGAAAAATATATATGTATGTATACGCTTTTATTTCTGCAGCAGCAAGAACCCTAAGGAGGGAGAGATGCCAGCCAGACAAACTCAGGAAAACGTTAGAGTTCGTTGCGGAACCAGCCCCTCACCAACAAGTTGCCTATGATTTTGTATGGCAAGTGACGTGCGTCGCCTCATTTTCCCAATAGGAGCAAACGCATCCTCGTGTGTAAACGCACTATAAATTTGACTCGGCGGAGAGGGAATTTATAGTAAGCTGTGTAGAGAGCTGGATAGAGCGGAATGTCAGTGAATTAAAACCAGAGCTCGCAATAATTGCTCTCGCTTGTGCTTGTTGTCAGAAAAAGACCACTCTTCCACTGACACGATGCGAAGCTGTCCCGAAAAAACCCTCAAACTTTGTTCTTCTTTGCCTTGCTCTTCGCTCAACCGAAGACCGTTTATTCGGTCGCTCGGTGCTTGTGTTCAGTCGAGACCGTAAAAAACTCGGTAAACGGTCTTCTGAGCATTTATGTGTGTTGCGCGTGTAGTTGGGTAAACATTTACAGCGGGCCTGCTCTCTCTCTATCCTCTTCTCCCTTCCACTTTAATGTTTTTCCGGTGACGAAATATCTTAGGCAACCACATAAGGCAAACGCAACAACAAAAATAAAGACCTTTTTTGCGGACTCTGCTTGCCTTGCTCACTTACTGATTCTCAGTAGCTGAGCGACGAACGGTTCTGTTCGTAGCGAGCGGTCAGTACGAGACCGATTCGTGTGTTACGCTCAACCCAAAACCCGAGAGCGAGAACACGAACGAAACGAAAAAAAGGGTTGCTGTTCAGACACTGATTTTTCAATCAATCAATTTTTCGGTCTTTTAGCATAGTATCCAGTAGAGCGAAATGTTCGCCAGGCAGAATGTACCATATATTTCGAGCCTGGCTTTCAAAATGTCAGTGTGACATCATAATACTAAAAATACCACAAAAACTGCACAAAGGTCTGAAAATATCCCAAAGCAAGTTGAGTGGTTACACTCAATAGCAAAATATAAAAAAGGAGAAAATAACAAAAAACAAGTTGAAATGGACCGCCAATTAAAATTAAAAAGAGCATTTCCAGCAACAAATATGTACAGTTATAATGGGATTGTTATGTTTTTATTATTTGTTATTATGTTTTATCTTCATCGCAGAGATCCATCCGATTTTTATTTGTTTTGTTTGCTTTGTTCTGCGACATTTCACTTCATTTCGATAACCAGAACTATGAAAATTCGAGGCAAAGTCCCGGGCTTTAAGAATCGAACAGCTGTTTGTCAAACAGTGCTGCAAAATTTTCCTCAGTTTCTGGCAACTCTATCATTTTGTTTCACTGGATACTGCCTTTCAGTTCCGACAGTTAAAACATTTCGACTTCATTCCGAAACCATTTTTTTTATATGAAGTTTTGACAAACAGAATGGATTTCGCTCTACTGGATACTATGCTTTACTATAAATCGAACAGTCATATAGTTTATTGCAAAAACGTAATTGATGAAGCGAATTTGCTTCACAGACTGTGACAATGTGCGCATATACATATAAACGTGAATAGGTCCTTGATCGTATATAAGCCACATTATCTTATTGTGTTCACCATTTCTGCATATATACGCATATTTTTCTGACCCCACTTAGATCATTTAATTTCACAAAAAACGTGCCCATGTCCACCGCTAACCTTTTGCGCTTCGCGGTTACTGTTTCTTCTTTAGCAGTATTTACACTCAAATCAAAATGAAATCGTCAAAAATCTGTTTTTTTCACTCAGCTAACAGAATATTAGTATCTTGTTATCGATATACGTGTTCGATATCAATATACGTGTATCTGCGCTGTTATTGTGGCCGATTTAGCTGTTGATGCTGCTCATAAGCAAAACAAATTTAATGCTGCCACTTTTAAATAAAGTAATAATATAGTCGCTTTCTGGCCTGATGCTGCATTATAATCATATAATATATTTATTTTGTCAGGCCCATCATTTTAATTAAATTAAATAAAGCCTAATGAACTTGTTTGGTCCTTACGACCTTTGAAAATCTGCGGTGGTAATGCAGTGACCTCCAATTGAACGTCGGTAATTCCCTCACACCACATTTTAAAGAAAAAAGGAATAAAACAAAATAACATAAAAATTTATAATTGCGCAATTTTCAATATTCCATATCAGCTGTTTTTGTTGTCGATTACCTAATTTTTTATCGAAAACAGCAAGCGTTGCCACACTTTGCATCAAAAATTTTGCTACATTTTTGCCGTACCGACAGCGGCACGCCGTTTTACCAATATATTTGTGCCCAACTGTCAACTTTTTTGTATGGTAGCGACCGGCATCAAAGCGACAATTTTTCGTTACGGTACTATACCGGCGGCAGTGTAAGAACGCTATTAGTCCCCAGCACTGAAAAATCGTGTACGCTGACTGGCAACTCCGCATAAAAAAACAGTGGCAGAAAGCAAACTAATCATTCTGCTTTTACTTTTAGCTTTTAGGAGCAAGTGAATTAAACTGTGTAACAATTTTAAGCGTTTTTTATGGTCCTCGGACAAATTTTGCTTTTTATGATACATATGGACACAAAGATTAAATTTATCGACTTTAAGAAATTTTTATGGGTGTAGTTCTTTCATTTACATGTTTTAAAATTTGACAGTTTTTTTTTGGAATTTTTGCATAAGGTGCTCTTACATATAGAATTTTATTCGATAACGTCACAACCGATCTTCAAAAACTTTACGGTTTCCGAAAGATAATGAATGTATCTCCTAATCATTCCCACACTGCTTTTAATTTAAATCAATAGCTTAACAAATATATATTTTTAAATTAAGAAAAATTTTTTTTGTTTATTTTTTACAATTTTTTGACTTTAAAATTCATTTTTTTTACAAAATTTTTAATTTCCTTGCGGAATCCTGACTTTAAATCCAGGAAACCCGTGCCAAATTAATTTTTCTGACTGTTTGACTTTCGCAAAGTGTTGATCATTAAAATAAATTCAGAATCGACCAATTTATACGATATTTTACTTCGTGCAGAGAGTAAAATTCGGCTTTTGACCGATCGATCAAATGTCAGCTATATGATATAGTAGTCCGATTTTGTTCAAATTTGTTGAGATAGTATAAAGCATCTCCCAAACCAGAGCGAATAAATCGCAGCGGCAGCGGCGCGAATATATAATTACATTGCGTCTTATGAACGTATGCACACCAAAGCGGAGCGAATTCGTTTCGACGGCGAATTCGCAGCGTTTTTTTTCAGAACCGCGCATGCAGCGTTTTTTCCGCTTGCCGCCAAGAACAATAAAATTAGATTACGCAGAAATTTGCTCATGTTCTGCGCTGATGACGTCACATGTGATGCATGTGTTGAATTGTTGCCTTGTTTACATGTAAATTACTATATTTTGGCTTTTAATACAATATAATTATAATAATACAATACGAGAAGCAGTTTTTAACTTGTAATCATTCACTTTTATTGAAAAATATTTATTAAAAATCATCACATGTGACGTTTATGCGTTTAGCTGTTTATGCGCAATGTCTTTTTTCATGGCTGCCATTTGTTGTTATTTGGACGAAGACATTTTTTCGAATAAAGAAGCCGCGAATAAATTCGCCGCGGTGTGAACACACTTGCGATTTTGGCGCGGAAAACATCACGCGGTTTATTCGCGCCGCTGCCGCTGCGATTTATTCGCTCTGGTTTGGGAGATGCTTAAAGCTACATCGAAAACACAATCTGTGAGTTTAGTTGAATTACCTTGCGAAACAGAAAAGGCTTTCCAACTAAATGTTGATTTATAACCGATCGTTCCAATGGCAGCTATTTGATATAGTAATCCGATTTGCACCAAATTCATTCAGACTATTTAGAAGTGTACCAAACACACAATGTGTAAGTTTGATTAAGACATCTTAAGATACAAAAAAGTTTTTTGCTATTTTATTTCAGCTATCGGCAGCTGATTCTTTTTGTATTTTTATCTATTATTATTAATCTATTATTATTATTATTAATCTAATAATAATAATTATAATATATACATATAATAATAATAAATATGATCATCGGAATCGATCGGCATCACTACTTAAAGCTTAAGGGAAAGTACAAACAGTAAACAAAACACACACACAAAAGGTAATTTAAGATTTTCTTTGTACTGGACTATAAAACACAATGTGCAAAGTGTTGTTAAGTAAAAGTCATAGGTCATACCTGATCGATTAATATCCTTACTCTTAAAATGTTGTTTTCTTTCGATTTGACAAACTATGTAGCTTTTAAATATTGGCGTCACTTTATTACAAAACACAACGCACTGAATTGCGTAGCCCGTGGTCTAACTTTGTGGTATTTTTTTCAAAGAGCGAATGATCACACATAAATAATACGTTTGTTTCAAATAGATAATTTATTTATGAGATGATTGGTATGCTTTGAAATGTAAAATTTTAAATTCGTTTTTTTTTTATTTTTGTCGTATGGGAGCAACCACTGTGCAATGAAACTTACAAGATTAAGAAAAAAGAGCAAGTTACACAAATGGAATAATAACAAACACTTGGCGCGTTCATTGGAAGCGCAACTATATTTTTAATTGAGCACTTAAACTGATTTTTTATACCATGTTTCAATCAGATGCTCAGTCAAAAGCATAGTATCCAGTAGAGCGAAATCCATTCTCCTTGTCAAAACTTCATATAAAAATATAGCGCAAGCTAACTTTGGCGCGCCAAAATTTGAATACCCTTGCAGTGCCCTGTGTAAGCCGTAAGATTTTTTACAAAATTTGTTAAATGTTGATTTTAAACCGATCGATCCTATGGCAGCTATATGATATAGTAGTCCGATTTACACAAAATTTGATCAGCCTGTTTAAAACTTAATCAAACACACAATATGTATATTTGGTTGAGATATCTTGAGAATCAAAAAAGTTTTGCATACTAAATGTTTATTTCCAACCGATCGTTCCTATGGCAGCTATATGATATAGTTATCCGATCCGGACGGTTTCGACATATGTACTGCGTGCAGCAAAAAGACGGACCTGTACCAAGTTTCATCAAGATAGCTACAAAACTGAGAGACTAGTTTGCATAGAAACAGACGGACAGACGGACAGACAGACGGACATGGCTATATCGACTCGGCTCGTCGCCCTGATCAGGAATATATGTATGTATATACTTTATGGGGTCTGTCAGGCTTCCTTCAATGCGTTACACATTTCGTGACAAAAATATAATACCCTCTGCAAGGATATAAAAATTGGTTTCGGAATGAAGTCGAAATGTTTTGACTGTCGGAACTGAAAGGCAGTATCCAGTGAATCAAAATGATAGAGTTGCCAGAAAGTGAGGAAAATTTTGCAGCACTATTTGACAAACAGCTGTTCGATTCTTAAAGCCCGGGACTTTGCCTCGAATTTTCATAGTTCTGGTTATCGAAATGAAGTAAAATGTCGCAGAACAAAGCAAACAAAACAAATAAAAATCGGATGGAGCTCTGCGATGAAGATAAAACATAATAACAAATAATAAAAACATAACAATCCCATTATAACTGTACATATTTGTCGCTGCAAATGCTCTTTTTAATTTTAATTGGCGGTCCATTTCAACTGGTTTTTTTTGTTATTTTCTCCTTGTTTATATTTTGCTATTGAGTGTAACCACTCAAAATTTTTTGGGATATTTTAAGACCGTTGTGCAGTTTTTGTGGTATTTTTGGTATTATGCTGTCACACTGACATTTTGAAAGCCAGGCTCGAAACATATGGAACATTCTGCCTGGCAAACATTTCGCTCTACTGGATACTATGCTGTAGGAAGTTGCCACTCAGCGTACACGATTTTTCAGTGCTGGGTACTTAGCCTTACACTGGACACGATGCCAATAAAAATGTCGCCAACTTGACTTAGTCGATGTTTTTTGTTTACTAAAAATCAAATAGTTATTTTGTTCATTGCAAAAACGTAATTTTTCAGCGAATTTGTTTCACAAACCGTGGCCATCAGCTCGAACATAAATGTTAATGAGCACTTGATCGTGTACAGTCCATATTCTTTTGTTGTGTTTGCCATTTCTGCATATATATACACATATTATTCTGGGGCCCAGAATCTACACGATCATTCGATGTATCCCCCATGTTTTAATTTTAAAAACATGCCCAAGTCCACGGTTAACCTCTTGCTCTTCGCAGTTTCTGCTTCCTATAACTTTATTAATCATAAGTAGTAGAATTAAACAGAATAATAAAAAATTATATAATTTCGCACTTTCGCTATATCCATATCAGCTGTCTTTGTCGTCGAATACATAAATTTTAATCGAAAACATCCAACGTTGCCACACTTTCCGTCAGAGAAGTTGCCGAAATTGTCGCCGTACTGACACCATCACGCCGTTGCACCGATATATTTGTACCCAACTGCCAACATTTTTGTTTGGTAGAGACCTACTCTCTGGCGTCAAAGCGGCAACTTTTCGTTACGTTGCGCTACCGGCAGCATTGTTAGAACTCCATAAGCATGCTTTGCTAATAGTGCGTTTACACACGAGGATGTGTTTGCTACAATTGGGAAAATGAGGCGACGCACTTCACTTGTGGGTAAGGGGGAGGGAAAATTCTCACGCAGGGACTACCAACTTGTTTTTTGTGCGACGGTCTCACAATATCTATAAAATTTGGGCATTTATCGAGTTTTTTGTAGGCAACAAACAGCTGAATGAGAATAAACCGTGAAAGAAAATTTGAAAAAATAATTGAATTGACTAATTCTATATTAGTATTGGTTTTTAATATAACAATATGTCATTGACGAACGCCCGTTTGGTCGTGGAAAGGCCAAATTCAGTGTCATCCAAATAATATTAACGAGTTTATTGTGCACTTTTCTATCTGCAACGTCGTTGCCAATTTACAATGAACTTTTTAAGTTTTTGTATCAACCTTATCCTTTTTAACATGATATAGAAAGAAAGATGTGTATTCTGCCTTCAGACTTTGTTTAAACATCACTGCGTTATATTCATGTTCGTACTGGCAGCAAAAGTACCCATGCAATCAGCTGACTATGGATGCGGCAAACGCAATAGAAACACTTTTCGGAAAAATCCCAGCTAGTGTAAACTCAGTATAAAAAGCTACAAAATTATGAAAATAAAAAAAAATATCGATTATCACACAATGAAAAACAGTCCTTTGTTAATATCGATGTATCGATATAAGATCAACAATTCTACCGTACATTTGTATGCGTGTGTGTGTGTGTTATTGTGGATAAGATATTCTCCACTTCATCTCTGGCTTTGTTTTCCACACACATTGTATTGAAGAAGAATGTTACCTTTACAAAGCTGATAAAAACAAAATTTGATGAAAACAACAAGATAAGTTAATTAGAAAGCGACAGATTAAAAAGTAAGTACGCTCAGTCCAGAGACTCATACGTTTACGTATACTTACATATATATAACGGCTTAGGTGTGTGAGTGTGTATAATGACCACCCAACGAACACATCGAAATGCCACCACCAGTGCTGTGGTGGTAGGGGGAGCAGGAGGCGGAGGTGATTCGGATTATGAGACGTTGATGCAGCGCCTTCACATTGGCAGCTATCAGAGGGAACACTTCGTACACGAGCAACCACAGCAGCAACAACGCCTGCCGAGCAGCGAGGATTATAAATTGTATGAACGAGGCCATATAATAGCCGCCTCCAAGTGTGCCACTGCCACGCCCTCGCCCAAAACAAACATGGAGGCAATGATGATGAGTTCTCCACACATTTATGCGCCCACAGCTCAGGTACTAGGACAACGAATTGTGCCCCAAAAGCATTCGCCAGTGTATGAGAATCTCGAGTTTTATGGACAATTTGATACGAACCAAAAGCGGGCACAGCCACAGAGTCCAGCTAGCCGACAGAGTGTCATGTTGAATGATTATCTATTGATGCAACCAATTGGCGGCGGTCGATTTGCACACACACCTGTGCCAGAGACGCCCAAAAATAATCTTAATCATATTACCAATCCCATTGAGGAGTTGTTGTCTGCAACGGCGCCAATTTATGAGAACATTATACCCCATACCGGGCAACGTGCACAGCCGCAAGCATCGCCAGCAACGGCAACAATCTACCAACATACTGAGATGGCGACATCGATGCCAGCGTCTAACACGATGGAGTTGAATGCAATGTTATTAACCTCACCGTTGCATCAACGCAGCACTAGCAGTAGCAACAGTTGCTCCCTTGCTACATCAACAGCAGCAGCTGCTGCTGGAGGAGGATTAAGTTCACCGACTCAGCGATATCGCAATTTATCACTGCCCAGCCACATGAGTCCCATGGCGTCGCCGGTTCCAATTCCATTGGCCAAGTTGCAACAACACACCCCCATTAAGCAACAACAACTGCAGCCACAGATACAGATGGGCATCAATGTGTCCGTTAATCCCAATTACATTGAGGATATCAACAGCTCCGACTACGTTTGCATGACGGCCAATCTGCATCGAAACAGTAGTAACAACAACAGCCAAAACAACAGCACTACAAGCTCTAGCAATGTTCGTCTAAATGCGGCAAGTTCTCAGCCACAGGCAACAGAGTTGTCAAAGACAACATCCATTTTGGCCATACAGACAACTGCAATAACAACAACATCCACATCGACAACATCCACAACGCAGCCGCTGCAGTTACGTGCTACACCCATTGCAACATCGGCGCCACTTGCGGTTGCAACATCGCCAACTCCCTCACAGAGCAGCACAGGTACATGATTAATAAATATTGTGGAAACTAAATACATTTAACCTACATAAGAATTGCTAATCATTTTCTCTCTAACAATCCACATCGCAATCTCTTTTTGTCTTATTCCTATTTTGAAATGCTTGCACAGCCGCCTTGCGGCCCAAACGAGGTATGCGCCACTTCCTTAACCAAAAATCCTACGATCATGTTCTTAATTTAAAGCTGGTTAGAAATGTTTCATTATACCCTGTATACCAAGAATAGGACCTGAACAGTTGTGTGGAATTGGTAGAAACACATTATGGAAGTATCTTAGAGAAGCAGAACGAAACCTACATCAGTCGAACTGGTCAGAGGCCCTATGTCTCCGACAATCCATGGGGAAGAAAATGCTCAAATTCATCTAAAATAAAATTGCGACAAAAATTCCAATTTTTCTTAAAATATGTTTTTTTGAGGGTCTATTTTCAATGCTCCAGCTACTTTAATAAGATTTTTGATAAAGCTTAAAAAATGTACAATTGGCTTTTTGTAGCCGTGTCCGTACGCCCGCATGAACAATAGAATCTAGGGAATGGTAACGGCCATCAAATTTGGTACGAAGATTCCTTATTCGAGTTGTGTCAGCAGTTTAAGTTTACTTCAACTTTTTGTTGACAGCATACCATTAATTTTCAAGCTGTCTTAAGAGTTCTAATAGCCAGACACACCAAATTTACACACATATATGTATATTCCTGGATACCATACGCAGTTCAAGTTTCTTAAAAAAATTTTCCACAGCAATGTTTTTTTTGGATTGTTTCAGACTAAAAGTCTTAAAAGAACTCAAAACACCAAAAATCGTATTTTATGGACCTTTGGGTCAATATGTCAAGAATATATCGAATATTGAACACCTTTTATTTATTTTTTGCATGCGTTTCTTCAGTATTCGAGTTTCTCTGTCCGATACTCACACAATAGTGTAGATAATTGTTCATGCCAATCCAAAGAGCATAATAAAACAACATTAATTTCAACAGCAAATATTTGTGGGCTATTTATGCCATAGTCAAGTCCATTGTCGACTATAACGTATTTGATTGTTTTTCTTTAATGATCAGGTTTGACAAAGAATCTGCTGCCATATAGCGTGACACCACCACGTCCGGCTGGTCCGACCGAGGCGCAGCGCAAGATTGAAGAATTAACACGTCAACTGGAGGAAGAGATCGAACAGAGCGAGGAGCATGGCGAATATTTTGGTGCATACATAAAACAATCATAAATAAAGCACAAATTATTGATAGAAACTATCATTGCAGGTATTTGTCACACCTGCGGAGAGAAGGTAAAGGGTGCTGGGCAAGCCTGTCAGGCGATGGGAAATTTATATCATACAAATTGCTTCATTTGCTGCTCCTGTGGACGTGCGCTACGCGGCAAGGCGTTCTACAACGTACATGGACGTGTCTACTGCGAGGAGGATTACATGGTAGGTTCATAAATTATAAACCTGTCCATTTGAACATTCATAACTGCCTTTTGTAGTATTCAGGTTTTCAGCAAACAGCAGAAAAATGCGCCATTTGTGGACATTTAATCATGGAAATGGTATGTTATCCCTCTTTCTCTCTCTGTCTCTTTCGCTATCAGTAGATCTGCCTCTCTTTTTAAATCACGTATTATGCTTACAGATTTTACAAGCCATGGGTAAATCATATCATCCGGGCTGTTTTCGTTGCTGCATCTGCAATGAATGCCTCGATGGAGTACCCTTCACTGTCGATGTGGATCACAAGATTTATTGTGTCAATGACTATCATCGCATGTTTGCCCCCAAATGCGCCAGTTGTGGAAAAGGTGCGCATATCCTACAGAACATAATGCGATTAAGAATCTAATTAGTTCAATCCCTTGATATTTATATTTTTTGTTTCCCAAATCAAGTGATAAGTAGTCATAGTTAAATAGTTTTAAATTTAATCAAGACTGCCTTTCGACTGTTCTTATAATCAGCTAATATTTTCCAGATGGTCATTTTTGCTCCGCTGAAAATTTTTGATTGTAGATTGTAGAGCCGAGATTTCAGCGAGCAGGGGGCTCCCTAGTAGATAATAAAAATAGATTTTCTTTATAATGTGCCTTAGTACAGAAAACACTCGTTAAAAACTTGTCTATGATAGATTTTATACCCTGTGGGCTATATTACGTTTGTTAAAAAAAATTTAAGTAATAGGTCAATATTCTTCATCAGCATCAGAGGCCGAGTTAATATAGCCATAGATGGTAAGGCCAAGGGACACCAAATTTGGAATGAAAACTTCTTATATTTACAAGCGGAACACGCCCCTTCGCCCACAAACTGAAAAAAAACGATATAACTAAAGCAGTTTTACAGCTACTGACTTGAAATTTGGCACGTATGATGATTAGAGTGCCTGGACCTATCCGAAAATTTGAATAAGTCCGTGGGATAGCACATAAGGGGCGCTACTAGTTCAAACCCCATATTTAGACCCAGTACTTTAAAAACTACAAATGGGTCTATTAAGTTTGTGCAAAAAAAATGTCCGTAACAGGCAGAAGGAGTCGTAGCAGACCCCATAAAGTATATATATTCTTAATCAGCATCAACAGCCGCGTCGATATGGCCATGTCCGTCTGTCCCTTTTTGTGTCACTTAGATCTCAGAGACTATAAGAGCTAGAGACACCAAATTTGGCATGTATGTTCATCTATGCATATCTCCCATTGATCAAGTTTTTTTTACAATTTTCCCACGCCCCCTCCGCCCCCAGAAATGCAAATACTTATCTTCGTACTGGCGCCATCTATTGAATGGTACGCAGCATTGGAGAACAATCTGTAGTGAACGCTTTGCATTCAAAAAGTATTGGGTCTCCTACTGTCGAGCTTGCTCCACTGTAGCTTACTGCAATTTTTTTTTGTAATTGAGAACTTTTATTAGGTACTAGCCAAAGTTTCGTTTAAATCTTCAGTGATGCAACTTTTAAGATTTTTTTAAAATACCGATTTTACAAATATTCTTGGGTTTATTTTTAATTTTTTCTTGTGGAAAAAACACCGCTCAAGCAAAATCTTTTCGTGATAAGTGCTATTTAGACCCTGCTCCATCAAGAAAAATTGTTAGGAAGTGGTTCGGTGACTTTTAAGGTGGTAGTACGACCACCGATGTTGCTGAACCTCTTGGTCGTCCAAAAATGGTGGTAACACCGAATAAAAATAAAAAAATCAAAATAATCGGTTTAAAAAATTGTAAAGTGAATTTTCAGAAAATAGTTGACACCTTCCAGACTAAAAAAAAATTCATCGGCTTCATTTGCATGAATATTTGTCCATGATAAAGCTCTGTTAAAAGTGGGTGCCGCGTTTGCGGTCTAAGCAGAATAATGCGCCGTTTCTATAACGGCGAAATTGCATCGAATTGCTTTAGTACCTACCATTTTCATTAAATTCTGCTGCAAATGCCTTTTAACTGTTTGCAGAACTTAAAAAAAAGCTGGTCGGTAAGAGATTTTGCTCAAATAAACAAATGATCGCCTAAAAAAATGCCTGTTTTGAGGCCAATTATAAATGTTTTTCTAAAAAGGTATCAAAATGGTGGAGAAGCGCTTGAATGAGTTATGTATATGAATTTATCAGCCAATGTGTTACATATATATGTATGCATGTATATATGTACGTGAGCAGGTTAACTCAGTTTGCATGCATATGGAATTTAACATCGTCCTTTATTTCAACAGGGTATTTTACTGTCGGGCCCTCCCGACTGAATGATAAATTTAATGTTCAACTCAGCATAATTTAAGCTGTCTCTTATAGATGAGATAATATGTATGTTTAATTATTTCTCGAAAACGTCTCAAATGACTTTGGGACCCCATTAGTCAATTAGTTTAAGTCTATTTTCTTTTATTATTTATGTATTGTCATTTTTGTAGGCATCACACCTGTCGAGGGCACCGATGAGACTGTTCGCGTTGTGTCCATGGACAAGGATTTCCATGTGGACTGTTATATTTGCGAGGAGTGTGGCATGCAACTGACCGATGAGCCGGACAAGCGGTGCTATCCGCTTGACGGTCGACTTCTTTGTCGTGGATGTCACTTACAACGTCTCGCATTACAATCCTCACCGCACACACGCCACCAAGAGCCTGTGTGCGCCTCCTATCAGTATATGGGCTAAGCTCTGACCTCGTGACTGACCCAAACAATAATAAGTTAAAATATTATACAAAAATTTTGCACGCACAAAAGATATACAAAAAAAAAATAATAATAATAAAATAAACAACTCAAACATAAATATTTCCAGTAACCAATATCAATCTTTAATAAAGAAATCCATTTCATAAATACACACAATGATTTGAAGTTTTTTTTTGGCAGTTGTTATGGATCTTAGTTTAGTTGTTGTGTGATTTAATGCATTAGAATTTCGAGCTGAACGAGGCGATTGTTTGTGTCCGAGGGCATGCGATAAGGCAACGTGGCTGCCATATTGGTTAACGCTTTGGCCCGTTGACGCAAACTCATAAGAAGTTCCTCCTTGCTGTCGCTCTGCATCTGTCCCTGTCCTTGTCCATGGCTGGTATCGTCATGGGCAGCGCTGTTTCCGGTCTTAATTTGCTGATACTCCGTGTAGATGAGATCCATGGCGGCTAGCAACACATCAGGCAACACTTTGATGATATCGGCACCAACCAATTTTAGGCTACTCACACAATTGTCGACCTCTCGGCAATTGTCTGGGATAATGCGATGTTTGGCCAGCACCTCGATGGCGAGACGTGATTCACCGACATGATAATAATCAAAGAATTTCATTAGCTGTGATAACAGTTGATAAGTGCCAAACACATGTTCATCCACATCCATTTTACGTCTGCCCAACGCAAAATTCATGCGTTCCGTGATGGCGCCGAGCTGTTCCCGCATGCTGCCCTGTCTTGCCGGTTGGTGAACTACCTGTGTCAGCAGGGAGCACAGTAAACGCAATGCCTTTTCTAACTGACCGGCAATGAAGTACAACTTTATAGCCCATTCAAATTTGGTGCGTTGTGAGAGTTCATCACCCACCATGCTGGCAAGCACATATTTATTATGTACCATGTTGGGAAACTGTGCAAAGATTCCACTGAGGGATAAAAAAAAGATTAATACAATTATTTTAAATTTAATATAAGTACATACTGTGCGAAAAAAAAATATAGGCATTTCCAAAATCGCGCACGGGACATTCGTACGCATTCAAAGTAAGAAAACGGTAAAATGGAAACGTTTGTTTTTCTGATGAAAGGCTTAACTTATAGCATTTTATTAGCTCTTTCATACGTGCAAAGATTGATTTTGGGCAATTTTTCATTAAGATAATAGCTAAATTCAAGTGATTCGCACGGGATACGAAACAGAAGTGGCTTGTGAGGTCAACAAATTCAAACGCCAATTTCAGCTAATCCAGGGGCAATATTTTAATGCAACTAATTTTAAACTATTGTGCATTGATGCCTCTTAAAAATGGTTATGATTTTTTTCAACGATGACTTGCATTACGTGCATCGCGCACGGGACATTTTTTCCACTAAGATTAAGGGGATATTGATCTATGTATAAATTAATGAAGCTAAAATTTTGGGAATTGAAAAACGGACTTATCAAGATTGAAGTATTCTGTGTGCATTTTATTTAGATATCTGCTCATTCATGAGATATATTTTGGAATAATCATTTTATTTCATACTCTCCATTTCATAAGTCAATTTTAACCAAAATAGGCATAAAAACAGAAAAACTTGATTTGGACAAAAACGAAATTGGTTTGCTCATTAAAATAAATAAATTTATGGGTAAATGGCTTAAATAAATAACATGAATAAGTTTCTGATGTAAAAATTTCACATGATGTGAGTTTTTGATTCATTTTTCGGTTTTCGACGCGGTAGACCTTTTCATGGAAATGCCCATATGATATCGTATATACATACATATCAGGCATGTTCTACAAAACTTTAGCAACCCAAAAGCTACTCCAAAGCAATTTTTGGAAATTTTCAAAACAAGTAACCAGTGCTTTCAAATATCAAAAAACAATTTTTGAGACATTTGATAAAACTTGAAATTTATTGAGTTAACTTTAATTATTTTAATGTATTAAACAGGTGTGGAATACATTTTAAATTAATTTATAAATTTTATAAAATACAGCAATAATAAATAATTTTGTAGAAACTCAAAGTAAAGCCTAGAACCCAGAAAAGCTGTGGCAGCAGCGAACTAATAACGTTCTTATGGCGCAATTATATATTTTTATGTTATTTGTTTTATTTCTAATACTTATGTTTTTTAAAGTAAAAGGAAACAGTATCCGCGAAGCTCAAAAGGTTAACGGTAGACATGGGCACGCTTTTTTGAAAATTGGGGGGACGTATAGAATGATCTGAGTGGGGCCAGAATTTACGTATATATGCAGAAATGGTCAACACAATAAGAGAATATGGCCTATATATTATACGATCAAGGGCCTATGCACGATTATAAATGCACCTCTTTCCACAGTTTGTGAAGCAAATTCGCTACAACAATTTCGATTTTGCAATAAACTATATGACTGTTTGACTTATAGTAAACAAAAAAAAGCTGGCTACGTCAAGTTGGCGGCATTTGTATCGGTAGTGTGTCCAGTGTAAGCAGCTTTGCCGGTAAGATATCGGTTTTTGCTTAGCGGCGACAGTGTAAGGACGCTATAAAAGTTTCTAATTTTTCGCTGGTAGGCAGAGTTGCCAATACAAAACATAATATAAACAAAAGTTGAATGGTAACTCTGTTGCTGCAGCCGTTTGTTAATTCAAAAGAGGAAATAAGAGCATTGAAAAATATAGAGCAACCAAATTTAGGCAGGCTGTTTGAAACTATACCAAACACACAATCTGTGAGATAAGTTATGTTATATTAAGAAACAAAACAATTTTTCATACTAAATGTTGTTTGCGAACCGATCGTTCCTATGGCAGCTATATGATATAGTTGTCCGATTTGAACCAAATTTGGAAAGGATGTTTGAAATTGTATCAAACACACAATCTGTGTTTGGTTAAGATATATTGAGAAACAAAAAATTTTTCATACTAAATGTTGTTTGCGAACCGATCGTTCCTATGGCAGCTATATGATATAGTGAGCCGATCCGGGCGGTTCCGACATATGTACTGCGTGCAGCAAAAAGACGGACCTGTACCAAGTTTCATCAAGATAGCTTAAAAACTGAGAAACTAGCTTGCATAGAAACAGACGGACGGACAGACAGACAGACATGGCTATATCGACTTAGCTCGTCGCCCTGATCAAGAATATATACTTAATGGGGTCTGTGAGGCTTCCTTCAATGCGTTACACATTTCGTGAGAAAATTTTAATACTCTCTGAAAGGGTATAAAGATGACTTCGACATGGACTTGTAAAAATACAAAACTCTGTGACTTAGGCTTTTTAGACCATGTACTTTAAAAAAGTACAAAGGGGTGTATTAAGTTTGTCCAAAAATGTGGGTAACAGGCAGAAAGACGCGTGCCAGTCCCCATAAAGTATATATATACTATATTCTTGATGAGCATAAACAGCTGAGTCAATATAGCCATGTCCGTGGGTCTCTTTTATTGACACCTTGATCTCAGAGGCTATAAGAGCTAGAGAAACCAAACTTAGTAAGTAGGTTCCTCCATATCTTTACCAGATCAAGTTTGTTTTAGAATTTTTTCACACCCTCAATATTTTTACTTACCCGCTGTAACTCCATGGGTCATTGACATCAGGTGTTCCAAAGACCAACATTAATTGATTATCATCACAATTCTCGACGACCAAATCACAGATACAGGTCAACATTAAATTGCGTCCATCGACAGCTTTAAATTTGCGCAACAAGTAATAATATTGCAATGCCTCATTGATGTTTGTTTGCTCAAAACACTTGGTGTACATGATGATGAGACGTGCTAAATTAAGACGTCGCATTGGTGGCGAATCCTGTGGATCGGCACAAAGCAACGGCTGTTGAACACCGCTCGGTGTGGCGAGCATTGACAGTTCATTGAGTGCTATAGCCATGTGGACAGCATGGGGACGATTCCCATCGGTGCGGGCCAAAAACTCAATGGCCGATTCAAATTGTCCAGTGAGCACAAGGACCTAAAAGTAAAGTTGTATCGTGTAGTTCAGAATAAGTCCCATTGAACTCCTCACTTAAGTGTAACAACTAACTAAGTCCCTGATTACCAGGGACCCGAAATAATTGTTAACTAAAAAAATTAACCACAAGAACTAATTTTATTTGACGTTCAAATATAACAAATAAAATTTGTACTTGCAGTATCTCTGCAAACAGCTACTTAACTTTAATTTAAGACTTTTGAAGATAAAAGTTCTAAGTAATTCTTATTATTGATTTTAAAATATAATTATCAAGAATAACAATTAATATTTAATTTTATTTTATCAGCCTTTCATAACTACATATTATTTTTGACGTTATTGACTTTTTAAAGTGTCCAAAGACTCTTTTTTGTGAGAGAACACAATAAAAATCACATTAGACTTGTATAATATTCGAGATGACTTTTATAATAAATTTAAAATTTTAAGACTTTGAAGACTTTTATGTCAAAAATAATTGTTATCAAAGACTGATAAAAAAAAGCCAATCTTAATTATTATTCTTTATAGAAATATTTTAAAATCAATAATAACAATTATTAGTAACTTTTATACTTAAAAAACTTAAATAATTCTTAAATATGACTGATGGGTTTAAAAATTAAAAATAACTATTAAAAGTTATTTTCAAAGCTAGGGAGTTTTTTTATGTCAAAATGTTCGAATACCTTGCGGAGAGGTCTTACATTAAAAAACTTGTCAATTTGTTCAAACTACTTTAAATGTATGACAATATTTTATATATAATATTTTTTAAATTTAAAAAGAAAATTAAGCTTTTTACATGTAAAATTTGCCATTTTTATCTCGAAAACTATTGATCGGACAATAAAAGATTTTCATTTTTGGAATCTACGACCCAAAATTACTTTAAAAAAATTATACCAAAAACCAGATCGATCGATTACTTTAGAATTTTAAGCTAGAAAAGTTTGTCAAAATACTTATGCCACTGCAAGATTCGAGGTGTGCTTGCATTCTCATCAGCAGAAAAAACAATGCAGTAAGCTGCAGTGGAGCAAGGTAGACAGTAGGGGACCCAGTACTTTTTAAGTGCAAAACGTTCACTATATATTGTCCTTCAATGTTGCGTACCATTCAGTAGATGACCCCACTAAGAAGATAAGTTAATAAACACAGAGGTCGCTAGCGTCTCTTCTTCTTCCTTTTGCACGTAACATTGTTACAACATTGAATAACTTCCGCGTTTATAATCCGGTTGGAATGAAATTATAGGTTTGGACTGTAAAGTTTATTATATGTACCAAAAATCAAGGCGCTAGCATTAAAGGTGCTCTTGTAATTTGACTTCAAAATTTTGTTTTTTAATTTCCGGGGGCGGAGGGGGCGTGATAAAAAATGTAAAACAAACTTGATCAATGCAAGATATAGATGAAGTTTGGTGTCTCTAGCTCATATAGTCTCTGAGATCTAGGTGTTCAAAAATGGGACAGACAGACAGACGGAAATGGCTATATCGACTTGACTGTTGATGCTGATCAAGGTACAAGGTACCTTGTACAAGGTCTAAAAATTATTTAATTGATCTACGATAAATTACTCAACCTGAAAGTATAGTGGCGTCTTCTCCCGCGCATTGAAATAGTTTTCGCCATATTTGTCCAATATGAGAGACTGTAATCCGCCGTAACTCAGACGCTCGATATGATAATCGGAACGTTCATCAGTGCAGAGCATCGACAGTTGCATCCAAAGAAAATCATCAATGGTGCGCACAACTTCCTGGTGCGGCTCGTGAGGATCACAGGCCAATACAATGGCATACACCTGAGATGCATTACGAAATCACATTAAGCAAGTCCTTTCGAATGTTAGAGATGCTTACCGCCTTTTTATAAGGATCAGTGCAAACGCGCAACTTATTGTTATACTCGAGCTTTAACTGCCCCTCCAGCTTGGTGTGAGGTCTCTCCTGATCGGACAGCTGCTGGTGCTGGTACGGTTGCTGATGCTTCTGTTGCTGTTGTTTGTGTTGCAGAAGCTTGAGGAGATCCGGACAAACTCCGCCTTCTTTAAGAAATTGTACGGCAGCGCCAAGATTACCGCTACGTAGACTGTAATAAACCAGAGCCCACAATGGACGACCGTGCGAGATGTCGAGCAAACCGACCAAAGATTGTGGCATCTGAAATGTGATGCTAACGAATGAGCTGACCGTGTTGTATACATTGGGAATGCCACCGCGAAGGCCAACCACACGATTTTTCTGGATGACAGTGTTCATGTATTGCTTGTAACATTGCTCCAAATAAGCGAGTGCTTGCTGAACAAACTGCGGTCCTGTCTGGCGGGCCTTGATGGGATCAGAGCTGCAAGCAAGTGGCGATACATTTGCCATGTAGGAGAGTACACTCCACATTTCATGTACTTGATTATCGAGGTCATTTAGCTTCTCCTGGGCCAGAAGAGTAAGCTTGGTAAGAAGATTAGGACGATTGTTGCTCTGTTGAACGTATGCTGTATTGAATTGATTGTAGGCGCATATTTCCTGAGCGTACAAAGACTCGATACGATTCAGACGGGATCGCGGTAATGCATCCTGTGGCAATACTGTCGCTACCATCTGACGCTGTACATCGGGGAAGTCATCCTGATTGGGCCCAACCAAAGCATTGAGCAAACGCTCCTTTTCCTCGCCCCAGTCGGCATAAATGCAACGCATCCTTTTCCTTTCCACCGATTTGAATATCTGTGCAAAAACAGCATAAATTTAGCATAATATATTAACTAATTAATTTATTTGTTTGTTAAGTTTCTATTTGTTTATTTATTAATTTATGTTTTTATTTTAATTATTAATTAAATACTGTCTTACGTTCTTGTTAGTCTCCTCAATGACTGCAATAATTGCATTCTCGCGCTCGTTTTTTAAATACCCTTCCACATCGGTGTCAGCAACTGGGTTCAATGGCTCAAAAGATTTTCGCGCGCTTAACGATTCTAGTTTTTGTGTTAACTTTGGTAAATCTACGCCTCTGGATCCAAGCAATATGTGCCTGCAATGAAAGTATATGTATATTTTCATGTGTGCGCTTACATACTTAACAACTTACGCCTGCAAATCATTTGTGCCGGTTTGCGTGACGCGAGAATGCAATTCCTGTGTGGCCTGAAGTACTTGCGACAGTGTGCGCTCGACGCGGGGCAGCTCGGTGTCCATTTTGGTCTCATTTGTCAGGCGCTGGGCCTGTTGCAGCAGCTCGTTCAGATCCATTAATACAAATGGTTTAATTCAACTGAATAATATCTGAATAAACAAATTGTCGAAGTTTCTATAGTCTCCGCACGCCGGCTGAAAGCATCAGAGTTGTGTCGTTCCGTTCTGTGTAGAGCTGGAAAAAACATCGACGATGTATCGATACATCGATGTTTCCACCAAAAAAACTTCGAAATATCGATGCACTTTAACATCGATGATTTTCCAGCTCGAGTTTTGAATTGAGTGGGGTCATTTCATTCTGAATTAGTTCAAATGAACGAATAAACATGAGGGCAGTTCTACGAATCTTGGGGCGCCAAAATCTGATTATGGATTCCGGTAGAGCTCGTGGAAATAAGACGAAAAAATTCAATAAAATTTTTTTTTTATTTTCGACTTGGTTCTCGAGATATTGGTACCTATAAGTAGCCGATTTTCATACAAACTGCTCAGCGTGCCAGCTGCTCTTCGCGCTTTGTTAGAGCGAGACAACTATAGTATTGCACAGAGCAGTGCTGTATAGTGTCCGTTTTAACTTCATCGCTTGGCCCGGATATTTAAACCATATTATTTTATTAGATTTTTTTTGTTTTGCTAATTTGTACAGACATATTCTACAAAACTCCAGCAACCCTAAAGCAAATTCAAAGCAATTTTTGGTGTTCCTCAAAACAAGCAAGCATAGCTTTCAAATGTCAAACAAATTGTTGAGACATTTGACAAATCTTTAAATTTATTGAATTAACTTTAATTATTTTTTAAATGAATAAAGGCGTAGAATACATTTTAAACGAATTTATAAATTTTAGAAAATACAGAAATAATTAATAGTTTTGTTAAAACTCGAATAAAATGAACAGCAGCAGATTTTCTTACTTCGATAAACTGTACGAAAAAATAAAATCTCAGACATAGTAGGAACCCCAACATTTAGAAAAGTTGTTTTCAAAATTGTTGTTGTTATTGTTATTTTGTATCCTGCATGAGGCATTAGTATATGACAAGGTGTGCCGAATGTAAGCATTTTCTACAACGACACACTTTGTTAAGTGTCATGAAATGTGCGCCGCAGGCCAAAATTTTCATTTAATAAAATCGCGCGATTACGGCGCACTTTCTCATATACTTACATATGTCTCCTACTGGAGGATAAATAACAATAACACCAACAACAAAAAACAACAACAACCGTAAATATCTTCGATTATAATAGATAAATTAGCAAAATACCTAAAAAAAACATAAAATAAATTGGCTTGAATATCCGCGCCAAGCGATGAAGTAGAAACGGACACTTTTTCAGTACTGCTCTAGGCAATACAGTGCAAAGAGCAGCGGGCACGCTGAGCAGTTTGTATGGAAATCGGCAACTTATCGGTCCCAATATCTCGAGAACCGAGCTGCTTTTGACGAGAGAAACGATTCAAAAAAGATCAAAAATGAAAAAGTAAAGCCATAAAAAAACACTTTTTCAATTAATTTGTTTCTGTATTTTCCACCGAGCGACGAAGAGTGAGCGCGCAAAAAAATAGGTCTGAAAACCAATTAAGCAGCAGCTGCTCTATTATTTGTAAAAATTGAATAAAAATTTGTCCTCTATCTCCTGATTTTTATTATCATAAGTTTTTCCGTTCCTATCATTTTAAGGAATTTATTAGGAAGCTTATAGGTATAGAAACACTTGTCGAGACCTTACAAGCCATATCAGTAAATTCATAATTTAGAATAAAATTTATTATTTTCATTTTAAGTAGCACCTTATTGTACCTTTTATGTTATGTGTACTCAATTCGTACTGAATTGTACTGATTTCATCGCTTTTTAGCCAGGCTTCCCGACATGTTTGTTAATATTTATATTTATATTATATATTATATTTGCAAGAGCGATTGCATTGAGTAATAGCCGCTTTCCACGAGCCGTGATTTGGCGTCATTCAGTACAATTTTGTCATTCGAGCCGAATGACAAATTCAGCCTGTACAAATTCCCATAAGGCCCCGAATGATTCTTCAATCTGAATGACAGCGAATACGATATTTGGCTTATCGAATTTTAGTATTTTTTTATCGAACAGCCGATGCTTATCGATGTTTTCGTGAAAACTGAGACTATCATCACCATGAACAGCTGAAAAGAAGACAAGCATGGTAAGCGAAACAATTGCGCCAAAACCAATGATTTTAAAGTGGTGCTCTCATAGACTTGAGAGTCATGGGAGCGACCTGGGGCGCCTACGTTTACATAAAGAAACCTATAACTAAAAAAATGAGCAATTAATATATTCCTAAATGTTTAACGCAACCAACGTTTGTTTACAATTTGAACAGCTGCCTTATTTTGGTTGAATGACAAATCAACGAATGATACGTCAAATTGTGGTGGAAAGACCAAAATCTGACAAAACTGAATGACACCGAATGAGGCGAATGACAGTGCTCGTGGAAAGCGGCTATTAGAATTCCCTGATTGTAATGTTTTGTTATAGATAATGTAATTTTCAGGCAATAACACTAGATTTTAAGTTAATATGTTGGCGAAAGGCGTGGTTTTATATAGAAAAAAAAACTAGACGAGATACTACCCATTTAGAATCAAAATATCACACACTGGGACTCTGACACGACAAGACGCATAACGAATAGGGCAGTTGATATACCGATATACTATCGAAATATTTATTTATTTATTTCTCATTAAATCAGATCGATAAATATTTTATCGTCATAAAATAATTTTGCGTGATATTTTATTATGATACTATCGTCAATATCGTTATTTTTTAACGATATTTGTGCGATATTATTTAGCAATTTTTTAAACGGAACTTGCAACAACAACTTTAAAAATATAAGACTACGTCAAAGCGCAAATTGTGTAAAACATATATTTAATCGCGTAGTGACATATTTAAAGTTGCATCTCTAATACAAACACAATGAAGCATATTTAAAGCTTCCCAAAGCATTTATCGCAATGTCCAAAAACAATAAGCAAAGAAAAGAATTTGCTCCCAGATATTTTTAATATCGATAAAATCGATATTTTTTTCTTTTATGAAATGATACTTTTTCATATCGAAATATTATCGACTTCCATTTTTAAAAATATCTACATCCCTAATGAAGAATGCGCACGTTTGATGATGGCAAAATAACGCCTTAATCGATTGTTGAATCATATGAATAATTTTAGCCGAGCGAATATTTATCACACTTAATCGAAGAAAAATTAAAATAATCGATTGATTATTTGATATTTTATTTATGCACCAAATTTTGAAATTGTTGGTCATTTGATACCAACAACAATTAACAAATACAGAGCTACACTTATTTTTCATCCGCTATGGGATAATATTTCCATACCTTGCTAAATGTTGGTGCCAAAATATAATCAAATTTCTCTTCATGCCGCATATTTTTTTGTTTAGTAATTTAGCGTAAATAGTGATTTGATTATTTGAGATAATAATGGATTATAGACACTATTAATCGCAACCCATTTTGCAATACAAAAAATCGTGAATTTAAATAATAACCGATTTTGTCATTAGTTGCTTCAAACTAGTGCTGCCAAAGCGTCCTCTTTCAGGACAGATCTGTCCCTTTTTAAAATAAATTTGTCTGAACTTTTCTGAACATCCCCTATCTGAAAATCTGTCCTTTGACTTTAAATATTTATTTCAATTTGAATAATAATTAAACAATTTTCAATTATTTAAAAAAAAAAAAAAAGTCGCGACGCTCTTAGCATTGATTTCGATTCCGTAATGGTAATTGTAAACGAGCTATATTAAATTTATCGGTATGAGAAATCATTCTTTGATACACACAGCGTGAATACCACTTGTTATTTGGCATCACTTTGCAAAGTTTTTACCAAAGCCAAAAGAAATTTACAAACAAAAATATTGATATGACGATATTGACGATATGCTCAAATTGTTAGAAGTGGACGAAGAATTATAGAACATGAAATAGAATATAGAAAATAATTATAGAATAAGACTAACTAACATAATATAGTATAATAATAATAATGATTAATGAACAACGTTTGTGTACATAAAAAATAAATACCAGTTTGAATTTAGATTTCTGTCCTTATATTTTCCTTTTGTTTTTTTTCCCCCTTTTTTGGGTCCGTCTATCCTGTTTTTCTGGTCGAACAACTAGAGTTGGAAAAAACATCGGCGATGTATCGATACATCGATGTTTTCAAACCGATGTTCGACTTTTTCCCTCATATCAAAAAAGGAAAAATCGGGAGGTAGCAATAAAATCCTCGTTGAAAAATGTAAGCGAATTGTGAGTTTTTTCAAGAGTAGCTCAACATCTTACGCCAAATTCAAAGAAGCTCAAGAAACTGAAAAATCATACATCATACAGAAATGCCCCACTGAATGGAACAGCGATTTCTATATGATAAAGTGAATTTTACTGACAAAAGATGCAATGGCGAAGGTGCGAGAGGATGTTTAGTAAGGCAGGATTGATTGTCAGCGAAAAACGGAGCTCATTGAAATCAAAAAACGTTGATATATTAGTTTTTGTGAATCGAAACGAATGGATCTCAACATAATTTAAAACTCAAGTTATATATTTAATTAGTTTTAAGTTTTGAAAACCATAAATTAAGCTATTTTGTTTTTAAACAAATAATGCTAAAAGCCCTATGTATATAAAATTTTTGATTTAATACAAAAAACCATACAAAATAAATGCTGTTTAATTTTAAGCGGTTAGGTTCAAGCGGTACGATATATCGATACATCGATGTTTTTTCAGCTATACGACCAACGGCAGCAATGCTTCAAACAGTGCACACTGTGCGTCAAATCTAGCTGTTTTTAAAGACCAATTGCGCGATTCATTTTGGAAATGCGGGAAGCGGGAATTTTGGCTTTTTTTAGAAATGCTCTTGGCTTGTTCCGCTTTTTTAATGTTGTAGTTTCATAAAAACCATTCAAAGTGGCACCTTTAACCTAATATTTACCGATATGTGCCAATACTACCAGTTGTTTTGGGCAAACTATCATCGTTATCGAAAAGTGCGTGTCAATTGTTAAACAATATTTGAACTTGAAAATTGAACGCCATTATTGAGATATCCATTTAATAAAATCGAAAATTTCTGCAATTCAACAACCTTTGGAGTGAGATTATAGCTAAAAGCCGTAGATTTGTTGAGCTGGCAGTTAAACTCATTAAGACCAACATACATAAGTAATATCCCATGAGCATCTGCGTTTCTGTTTTTTCTTTAAATTTTCACCTTATTTATGACTTTTTTTCAGAAATTTTTCATCTTCTTAATGACATTTTGAAAAAAAAAAGTCCACCATATTTTATTATTTGGATATTTTTAGAAATTTTGCAGCTTATTTTCTAGGAAATAAATTGGGAGCATTGGTGCACAGAGTGTTTTCAACGGAGGCAGAACACAGCCAAGCATCTTAATACAAAATTTAATGTAGCTTGCATATGTGAGATCAACAATATTTGCAGCACTTCTAATTTTTTTTCGAGCAAAAGTGGGTTAATCATTTGTTGTAGAGCATCAAGCTATCAACGCGCGTACAGCCCTCCCCATTTAACGTTCTGGCTGCAACTGATTCGGTCTTTTCGTCGCGCTTGTGTGCGCGTATGTATTGGCGAGTTTGAACAGCTGATTTATACTCGTGCTCACCGTTGTCCATCACAGCTTTAAGCGAAAACATATTTAAGCCAAATCAAAAGCAAAGCAGTTGCAGGAATCCCACTAAGATCGCTGACATATATCGACAGCTAAAATATCGTGCATAAATATACCATCGCGAAAAGTACTTATCGATATTTTTCTACAATCCTATGAAGAATCGAACACTATTTCACATTGTAACTATAGCGAACAGGCAGCACACCGCAATCACTTGCAACTCAAATCAAACGTAATTTTTTGAAATACACATTTTACACACACAGGCGTGTAAAATTACAGTGAATTTTTTAATCTGTGTTCGTGTGTGAAATATTAGCAAAATAAATTTGCACAACAGCAAAAGAGAAACACGTACGCACGCCACGGGGACGAAGATAACGCAAACAACAAATATAAATTTGTGAACAAGAGAAGAGAATAACAATAGCTTTGCAAAAGCGTTAAAAACATGTCAGCCACCGAAGTTGAGACACAGCCACAGCAGGAGACGACGAATGGGACTAGTAAATATGATGTGCCCGAAATCGAATTGATCATAAAGGTGGGTTTGTTTTTTTGGACTAGACACTTGCATATACATACATAAGTACAATAGTGTTGGGTTGCTCATGAGTGATGAACAAAAAAATTAGTTTTAAATCAGTTCTATTTTTGCTCATTTTTGTTCAGTTGTTCTCTTTCTGCTCACATTTGCTTAGCTGCTCCTAAGCAGCTGGTTTATAACAACATGAAATAAACTTTTTTGATTTAGGGCTAAGTTTACGAGATATCGGGGCGCAAGCATAGAAGTCAAACAGTTTTTATGGATATCGTACATGTTTAAGATCCGATTTTTCGTGACCTAGATCAAAAAAGGTTTTTATTTTTTTCGTCTTGTTTTGACGAGTTCCACTAGAATCCATCATCATATCTTGTCGTCACGGGAAACCGCAGAAGTGAGCAACTTGAGCAATGGGAGTGAATGGGTGGGTTCACCAGGCTGACTTGCTCCGTTTTGTGATACCTCCGCTCTTTCTGGTAAGCGTGGTATCAAATTTTAGGATACATGAGCATGTATCATAAAATAAGTTAGCCACTTTGTGTGTGAGAAACAAAGAAAAGAAACGAAGAAAACAAATTAAATGAAATGTAATAAAAATACTTCAACATAATTTACGCTTGTTGCTCTGGAGTTATTCGACGACGCCGGTATTGCACAAGTCCATGATGTTATTATTGATAAATTGATTATTAGCTGTTTTATGTTAACAATATGGCACCGTTTCTAGGCCAAAATTTTTGGCAGAAAAATGTGTCATAGTGTTCAACAGGGAGTGATTCGCCTCGAAATAAAGAACATGTGAACTTGTTCACATGAATAAATAGCGTTTTCCCAGCACTAATGTACACATGCATTCATCATGCCTTATATATATAAATCAATGAGTATTTAACAAGAAGAGAGTGGAATTGACTGGCTAACAGAATTGGCTTGCGGCTGTGCCGCGTCAAATGTAGATTTAACAGTTCCATGTTAATGAAATTCTGTTAGTTAACAGAGATCAGACGCATGCTTTGCGTTTTTGTTTTGATGTGTGCTTTGCTTGGTGTGTACTCTGTGCACTCAGTGGCAGCGTCTGGCGGATGACCAAAAATGCACCGTTGCCACATTTCGTATCATGTTGTTGTTGTTACAAATCTGAACTTTGCCTATTTCAAAGTTGATTCGAAGCAATGCCCTCAGCCTGCGTTTACCCTACTCTAATCGGGTGTTATGTGCGAGTAAAGTGAAATGACACAATATTAAGTAAATGCGTGCAATATTTAATTTAAATAATTTTTTACAATATTATTATTATATATAATATAATATTAATTTAATTTTATATATTATTTGATTTACTTATGCTGCATATAAACGATTGCATTAGTCTCTAAATTCTTATAGTATAAAATATTTTGAATAGTTTCAAATTGATATACATGTAATAAGAATTCATAATATTTATCATACTGCTTAAAATAATGTTCTAGAAAAATTATAAATATATTATAAAAAGGGTATCTGTAGTCGAGTCAGGTATCGGCAATGTCGAGTAGCAGGCAGAATCGTCGCGAGCTCATACACATTCATCTGTGTGTGTCCAGGAATCACAGCACAAAGCAAAAAAGGCGAACAAACCAAAGGGCAAAGCAAAATATCAACACTCGAATATATCGCTCGCTTTTTTTTGCGTAAATGTCACACATACATATTTAAAATCACACAGATGGTTTAAAATTCATCTGTGTGTATGAGCTCGCGACGATTCTGCCTGCTACTCGACATTGCCGATACCTCACCCAACTACAGATACCCTTTTTATGAAGTTAATATAATATTATAATTTTTCTATAACATTAATTAAAGCAGTATGATATATATTATTAACTATTATTATTTATAAATTTGTAAACTATTTATGTAACTACATTTTTATTTCAAAAATTTAGTGGCTAATGCAATTTTTTATATGCAGCATTAGGAAATCAAATAATATATAAAATAAAATTAAATATTATTTTATATAATAATAATATTGTAAAAAATTATTTAAATTAAATATTGCACGCATTTACTTAATATTGTGTCTTTTCACTTTACTCGCACATAACACCCGATTAGAGTAGGGTAAATGCAGGCTGAGGGCATTGCTTTGAATCAACTTTGAAATAGGCAAAACTCAGATTTGTAACAACAACAACATAATATGAAGTGTGGCAACTTTTCATCATACGTTTTGTAGGTACACACAAAGCAAAACAAGAAACCAAAACAAAAAACCGCAAAGCGGCCATCGAAGTTTGGCGCGTCACAGGCTTTTAACATTATTCTGTTATATTCTGTCTATACCCACTTTTACACGCCAAACTCCACTGCCTCTGTTATTTAACGGCCGTCATTTCTCCTCTTGATGTTGTTAAATACTCATTGTATATAAATGCTATGGTGTGTGTATTCGTTAGATATTTTTATGCGCGCTTTGCAAATTTTCCGTGCTTGCAATAAAGAGAAAATGCTGCTTCTGTTGTTGCAAAACAACAGAAACTTTCTTCTTCTTTTCTCACCTTTTGCTTGTCCACTTCTGTGTCACATGAAGTATAATACGTATTCATTATGTTCATTTTTCGAATTGTTTTTTTTACTTATTCATCATCATTGTCTGCCGCCGTCTCCTTTTGTATTATTGTATTGACTGTTGTTGTTTCTAAGTTAAGCATCGCAAAACTGGTTTTGCTTCCTCTCTCTCTTTAAGTTCTGGACCAGCTAAGCAGCCTACAACACATAGGCATATTAATGTGTACAACTAATATTCATAAGACATATAGCATACATACATATGTATATATTATTTGCATTTGTATTGGCAGCCCTAATAGAGGCATTCTTGCATTTTATTTTCAGTTAATAACTTCTTATCTGACATAAACTTAATCGCAGCTCAGCGCGCCAATAGTCTGACAACGCACACGTTTTCATTGCTGTGAAGGTGTGCTTATGATTTCAAAATGACATGACGACTACGTCATGCCAGAGTTATAACGAAAATACTTCAACTCGTCGCGCAGTTTGTTTGCTCAAATTATTGTCATTGCTTGGCCCTAAAGCCCGAGTTGTTGTTTATTCTCCTCTGACACCCACGCTTCGTACTCTATGTGTAGTGTGTGCCGCACCCTACATAAAAAGCATGACTAATGCAACTCATCGCTACTCTAACTGCAATTCAAGCGCCGATCTCTGCCCCTTGGGATTTTCCTGTTGAATGATCTTTTACTATTTTTCTATATATTGCAAGTAGCGATAGAAAGTGAAACCCGGCTGCCACCAGTGCTGCCAACTTTTTGAAGAAAAATAAAGCTGTTTTGACGGAACGAAATTCGGAAAAAATCGAAAATTTCAATCAAAAAGGTGTAGACCCCGATTTATTATAAATTATGGTGAAGAAATTTCTTGACGGTCTTCACTAGATTTTAATTTTCAAATTTAAAATAAAATTTTTTTTTTTTGCGTCCCACTTTTTTCTACCCGACTGCCCTACTGAAGCCAAAGAATAAACTTCACCGCGATCTTTCTTGAAAATTTATGATAATTCGCTGTCCAACGGGACGGCGTCACAATGTCGTACACTCGACACGCTAGGCCTAGCAAAATTTTGAACACTTTTAATTAATGTCCGTCATAAAACAACAAAACAAATGCGCTGCGCGAGCCGTATTAAACTTGATTGAAATTAATTAACACTGAAACATTTAAATTCATTTAAAAATAACTAGTGAAGACAGCCAAGAAGACCATATAATTCATAATAAATCGATGTGTATCCTGGGAGCAAATTTCGCGAATTTTAGAGAGGTTGTGCATAGACTAGACAACTATGTATCCAAATGTCTAATAACTTAGTCGTTTTCATAAAGTGTGCTTTGCATCACCTATGTATATCTACACGAAACTTATCGAAAAAGTTTATCGCAAAAACATGTTTTATAATGCTGGAATATTTCCTTAAGCAGGGTATTCACGGGCGAACTTTTTTGATGAACGTGTTTGTCAAACATAAAGCCACAAGATAAAAACGTTTTTATTTTCAAATTAAGAGATTTACCAGACTCGAGGTCTGAGTGTATAATAATGTCGATATGACATTTTTAACACAAATTAACAACAACAATACAGCACTAGCACTTGCTAATTGAATAGCAAGGAGCAATGGTTCGGTATACAACTGTTTTAAGAGACGACAATCTCTATCATCAGTACTGTTTTTGCTGACTATTCTAAGCGATCTTTGACTATTTAAATGCAGTAACGAGAGAATATCCTCTTGGGAATTCTAACGCGCGGGCACGTTTGCAGTGCATTTTTCGCGAACAAAAACAACGAATAAAAAAATTGGTTTGGAACACGGCTATACGTAATCAAACTTTCGGCGAATACCAACAAATGAGTCTGTAAATACCCTGCATAACATAACTCACATCGCCTATCTAAAATTCGATAAATAATCGATGTTACGAGTACGTAGTACTTATGCTAGATCTGCAAATTTAACTATCCCAGCACGGAAAGGGGCTAGTTTTGAACTATGTAGTTCTAAACATTTAACTCAGGCATGCCATATGTAGAAAGGTATTACCTTCCCTTATGAGACCAGATACGTACTAATTGCATTTCTTATAGCTCTGAGCTTGCTGTTATCCAACAAGTCTTAAACCGAACTATTTCTTTCACTGGTTCCCAACGCGCTATTGTAACCAGATTTATACTAGTTGGAATAAACATATACTGTTTTTTTATTTAAATAGATTTTATGTAAAATATAAAATTCCAAATAACTTCGTTGAAGTATTGCAATATACAATTTAGTTACATAACTATTTTTTTTTTTTGGTAGTTATTTATTTATTTTATTGATTTTGTAGCGTTACAAGCATTGGAGTTAATTATTATTTATCGCGCTAGTCACTACTTGTTAACAGTAATAAAAATACTTAAACAAATACACATATGTATTGAAATTATTCACTATTTGTATTTATTTAAATTATTATTATTAATTTGTTATTGCTACATATCATTATTATTATTTTTAATATATTATTATTATTACTTAAAACAAATGAAAATATTAGAAATAACATTATTAATTTTTTTATTAATTATATTATTGTTACAATATTTATTTAAGTTAGTATTTATGTATGTTAATTCGATATATAATTTAATTGTATTGTAGGTGTTGTGAGTTTAGCCCTAAATTGTGTAACGCATACAATTGCTTTTAGAGACCGAGGTAGGTTGTTCCACAGTCCAATATGTATTGGAAAGTAGAACAACCTTGCAAAAAACTCAGTTTCGTAAAAAGTGCCGTATACGATAATTTCTCAAAAAGGGGTCGATGTGATGGTTCTCCAGTCACTCAGAATCTAAATCTAATAAATGACAGCATATACATACTCATACTCATACATCCTCATGTTACAAAGTTTATTGGCGAACGAAGTTATAAGTTGACCTCTCGTAACACAGAACACATATCTGGCAATGTTATTAAAGGCCACTATACATTTTCGTAGGCTGAACGTATCAGGACAACCAAAAATCTCGAATTCATAAAAATGGGAGGGAATCAAATAAGATTTAGCAATTAGAATTTTTATTTTTTACTGGGACTTTTGCTTCTTCATATTAAGTTTCCGTAGAAGGCTATACAATCTACCTACTGCTTTGTTGATATGATCAGACCATGATCAATTATTGTTTATTGTGAGTCCAAGATTAACAGCTTTGTCAACATACTTAATCAACCCGATGGGCCACTACGAAACCCAGCCCATGCCCATCTCTAGTTTATATATAAACTATGGGGCTTGCCCCCTGCTCGCCTTGCTTGCATAAATCTAGGGAAGAAATGTGGAAAGGAAATGAGGAACAAATAAAAATAAAAATCCGATTTTGCAGGTAAAAGTCAGATTTAGCGGGAAAAACGCCAGATTTGGTGGGAAAGGTCAGATTTGCATCCGATTATTCCTATGGCAGCTATATGATATAGTCATCCCATCTTGACAAAATTTCGTCAGGATGTAAAATATAGTTCGAAATACATAATCTGTGAGTTTGTCACAATCACCGTGTCTAAACAGAATTAAATTTTTGGAAACAACTGGATAGGTGTACATATACATATGTACATACATTTGCCATTTGTAATCAAAAGGAGAAATAACAATACATGTAAGCGTACCAATAAAGCGTTTAAGCAAAAAGTGAAAGTTCAATTTGGCTTTGCTCCGGCTTGTTATTACTATGTTGCATAGATGAAGAAAGCAGCAGCAGCAGTATTCACTCTTTCAACTGGCTGTGCATGTCGTGACTGTTGCGCGGTGAACAAACAAAACAAACATGTGCTTGGTATTCGAGGTCCAACAAACGAACAAAACACAATCATTGAACGCTAAACTGGTTTTTCTCGTGTGCACTTTTCCGCCTCCTTGGCCAAAGCCAAAAGGCACAGGCACAGTCATCGCCAACACACATAGAAACAAGAACTTAAAACAAATACAAAACAACGAGGCAACGATTGCCTCGAAAAATTAATTTTTATAAATACATGTATATATATGTATATCTTATATACATATCTAATATATATACGGATATTGTGTTATTTCCAATAACAACAACATCAACAACAAAAACAGTAGCCCCGACAACTTCTGACATTTTTAAAATTGCACCAATAGCTTTCATTGTCAATTTAGCTGTTTTATAGCTTTCTTGGCAACTCCAATATCAACAAACAGCACTAATTTTTCAATTGCTTTTGCATAGTTCGTATTTTTAGTTAGTTTTCCTTAAAACTAGTGACAATAAAAGCACAACAACAACTAAAACAATAATAACAACAACACAGAAAGTGCCCTGCGCAAAGCACTAAAGCGTGTGTGTGCAGTGCAACTTTAAAATTAATTTAAAAAAAAACTATAAGAGACCGCCGCAAAATTTGTTCACCATAATTCATGATAAATCGGGGTCTCTTCAGAAAAAATTCAAATTTTTGGAGCTCTGGGCTCCCATTTAACAATTCCCCAATTTTGTCACGAAGTTTGTAACGCATTAAAGGAGGCGTGTCAGACCCCATAAAGTATATATACTCTTGATCAGGACGACGAGCTGAGTCGATATCCGTCTGTCCGTCTGTCGGTTTCTATGCAAACTAGTCTCTCAGTTTTAAAGCTATCTTGATGAATATTGGTACAGGTCCGTCTTTTTGCTGCACGCAGTACATATGTCGGAACCGGCCGGATCGGATCATTATATCATATAGCTGCCATAGGAACTATCGGTTAAAAATAAACTTTTAATATACAAAACTTTTTTGTTTTTTAAGAAATGTCAACCAAACTCACAGATTTTGTGTTTGGTATATTTTCAAAAAGCCTGACCAAATTTGGTGCAAATCGGTGTACTATATCATACAGCTCCCATAAGAACGATTGGCTCGAAATTAACATTCAGTATTATTAACTTTTTTGTTTCTGAAGATATCTTAACCAAACTCACACATTGTTTGTTTGGTATAGTCTTAAACAGCCTGACCAAATTTGGTGTATACTTTTTTTTACTTTTTGGTTCAAACTACTTTTAAAATGATCGGTTTTAAAATGTACGGGTGCTTGCTTGGGTGTAACAGGATGTGTTCGTTATACCACCCAAGCAGCACTGGATGTTATGCCTGATCTAGACCCGATAGGCGGAACGAGCTGCCACTCTACACTGATGGTTCGAAGACGAAGGAAGGCACAGGATTTGGGGTTTACTCTGGTGACCTTCAGGTAAAGCTCTTCCGGACTGGTGCAGCGTGTTTCAGGCGGAGATATACATATGCTGTCTGGCAAGCAATCAAATTGACGTACTCTTTGAGAGAAACTTTAAGGAACATTTAAATCTACATCGACAGTCAGGCAGCAATAAAGACTTTAGCCTCGAACACCGTCAAGAGCAAGCTCATCCGGAACACTGTCGCAGCGCTGAGCCACTGCCAGCAGCAATTATTCAGACTTGTCTGGGTGCCGGGACACATGGGGGTGTCAGGCAACGAGGTCGCTGATGAATGTGCTAGGTAGAGATCAGCGCAACCGGCGAGTTTCGCGGTGACGGATATAGGCAGACCTATCCAACATATAGGGCAGCATAGGTGCGGGGAGGACTGTGGCTGATAGACACTGGGCGGATATTATGTGATGAGAGATTTCCACGGCACTATTGCCAAGATATAACCCAAAGCGAACATCTTAGCTCCTACACTTCAACAAGAACGGAATAAGGATTTCGACAGGGCTCTTAACAGGACACCGTTACATTGACCGAATGTCGCAGCGGTACAGTGGACCCTTCTGTCGAAGCTGTAGCAACGTAGAAGAGACAGAGAGTGTCCACCACCTTCTTTGCGACTGCCCTACACTCGGGAAGCAATTTTTCGAGGAACTGAGCGGTCTCAAACGTTCGTCTGGAGGACCTGGTACTCGTTCTGGATTCCACAAAGTGGTTCCAAGGGCATGCTCAGCCCACAGGGATTGGTAAACGGATCCAGATATGAAACATTTACACTCTATCACCTATATCCCATCAACCCTTTACCATCCCCTTTCTTGATACTTAAGTATACATTAGACAACACAATGGGCCCAGTGGCTTCTGGGTGCTCTCGGCTTTTAACCTAACCGCCGTCTGTTTAACCTAACCTAACCTATGTTGTTTTGCAAACATAATAAGCTTCTTTATATGCTTTGCGTTAAAAAAGTGGCACTTCTGGCACTGCAGATTTTTAAATTATATTGTCTAAGACATATGAAAACTGTTTTCACTATCGCCGTTATATTAAGCATCGTTTTGAGCTCAGTTGCAGCCCAAAAGGTTTCTTAGCACTTCCGTAGATAAAATTATAGTCGTGAATTTGGGTCAGGGCTCGTCTTCGGCCACGATTTTCTGTGTTTTGGCTATAGTTGATTGTAATTCTAATTATTTAATTTCAAAACCCTATTAAATTGACCCACTTTATAAGGTATTTAATCCAATTAAATTTTCTGGCGGTCTTGGTCTTTCCTGCACTTAAGGACCGAAATAAGTTAAATTTGTTGAGCAGGGGACTTATACCTAAAGGTTTCTATGAAAAAGAGTAATAAGTGAATTTTTTCTTTATGTACTTATTATTTTGACTAGTAGTGTAGATTTCGAATTTATTTCTGACTGCTGTCGTCGCAAGCCATGCGAAGAATTTGTATTTTATCTATGTTTTATGTTATCTTATCGCACTATTATTTTTGTTAAATTACGTTGCCTCCTTTACCAAAAAAGCAACGAATCAAGAGGAATTGAACAGTCAGAGATGTTTTGCTAAATATAAATGTACTGATAGTCACACGTACCTAGGTATATATCTCAGTCAAACGATAACAAGGGAAGGAGAAAGACAATAAACTACGAAATAGATTTGTCTCACTTCAATAATTTATGTGCAAGCTAAATGAAATCAACATATTTAAAATTAAGTATTTATTAATTGCTGATCAGAGATTGTTGTTTTTGGCACAGCATTTAAACTTTTTTTTATTATGAATTTTGTGCTTTGAGTGCCGCATTTGGTATGTGTTGCGTTCATCACCTATTTTGGATCGGCAATTACAATCAGTATTTCAAGTTGCAACCAACTAGATAACAATGTTAGAGAGAGCAAGTAAGAGAGAAAGAGAGAGGCGTGAAATAATGAGGTAGACGCCAGCGCCATCTTGACCTTTAACTTTGCACATGCCCTTGTTGCATAATATATTCTGCCATTCATATATCAAACGTAATTTCTTTTATTTTTTTTTTGATACTCACACGTATGCGTGTCAGTGTATCGGCAAACAGTTAATAACATTGGTTGATAATGCGACAAGGCAAATTTACATTATTTCTTCAAAGCTCAAGCGTTAAATACTTTGAGTGACAACGCACCCGTGACGACGCACGAGGGACCTTTTCTAATATTGCGTTGCAAAAATCATATATTTTAAACAAAGTTGCCGGTCAAAGTTGAACACGTGGTTTATTATAAATAGATAACATAAGGCTATCATTCGCGCGCCAAAGATTACATACGATTGCAGAGACCTGCAATCAACTTTAGATATATATATGACAGCATTATGATATAAATTAGTCGTCCGGTTTTTAGATCCTGTACTTTAAAAAAGTACAAAATATCTATTAAGTTTGTGCAAAAGAAAAGTGCGTAACACGCAGAAGGAGGCGTGGCAAATCACATAAAGTATATATATTTTCTTGATCTACAACAATAGCTGAGGCGATATAGCCATTTCCGTTTGCCTGCCCCTTTTTTAAAACACCTAGATCTCGGAGACTATAAGAGCTAGAGACACCAAATTTGGCATGTGGGTTCATCTTTATCTTGCGCTGCCCCCTTCCTCACTGAAAATTGAAAAACAGTTTTAAAAGTCGACTAACAACAGCACGCTTGGTGCTAACGATATCAATTTTGGCACACAAACTAAACTCTATAGTCCGAGCCTGTCCTTTAAATTTCATCCTGATTAGACATTAAACGGACAGTATACGGCTGTTCAAAATTTCGAAAATTTAAACATCTAGATCTCAGAGACTATGCGAGCTGGAGACACCGAACTTGGTATGAAGGCTCTATCTGGCACAAATTAAAATTGTTTTTAGCCACGCCTCCTTCCACCCCGTAACCCGAAAAAAAGCACCTTTAACGCCAGCACCTTGAAGGTACAAATAAAATTTACTATTGTCCGAATCTGTCCTGAAAACTCCATTCCAAACGAATGATAAACGCGGAAGTTATTTAACTAACAATGTTACTCAGCTTTGGTCAAAAGGAAGAAGAGGAGACGCTAGCGCTAAAGCGCATTATGGTAGCGACCTCTGTGTTTATCAGCTGATATCTTCGTAGTGGCGCCATCTATTGAAATTTCTGGTACGCAATATTGAAGATCAATCCTACTGTTGAGATTGCTCCATTGTAGCTTACTGCATTTTTTATAAATTTGTTCAGGCGATACAAGACTTGCACCCTGCGAGTTTGATCGATATTTTAAGAAACCAAAAGTTTTTCAATCTTATGACTGCCTTTTAACTGATCGTTCCTAGCTTGATAATTGAAAAGGTTTTTGCGATAATAAATAAAAAAATAATATAAATCAGCTGTTGCTGCCGCTTATAAGCAAGCAAACTCAAAGCTATAATTTTTTTTTTTTGATAAAATGAGAGCGTTTTCTATTGTGATAATGCATTATAATCATAAAATATATTTATGGTATAATAATCTATTTATTAAATACAAAAGCTTTATACATTTTTTTGGCATTATGAATTTTTGAAATCTACAGTATTAACGCAGTAACCTTCAATTTCCTTCCCCCACATTTCCCAAAAACTTTTTATCAAAAGATCAGAATACTTATTATCATTCACTGTCGTAATAAGAGTTGAATTAATTTCCCAATACGGCAGGCGCTAAGTAAGTGAGTTTTAACAGAACGTAACGCTAATTAGCATTAAAAAGTGGAAAACGCAAAATATTTTTCAATAAAGCCAGAATTCCCGCTGCCCGCTGATTTCGTATTTTTCCAGCAACTTGACTTAAAAAATATAGGACAAGCTAACTTGGAAAAGTTTGGATACCCTTGCAGATCCCTGCATAAGCCGTCAGATTTTTTACAAAATGTTGATTTCATATGGCAGCCACATGATATAGTAGTCCGATTAGCACTGAGTTTGGTCAACTATGCTTAACACACAATGTTTTTCATACTAAATGTTGATTTTCATCCGATCTTATATCAACTATATGATATAGTTGTCCTATTTGAACTAAACTTGGTAAGGATGTCTAAAACTGTATCGAACACACAATCTGTGAATTTGGTTGACATATCTTGAGAAACAAGAAGATTTTCATACTAATTGTTGATTTCGAACCGATCATTCCTATGGCAGCTATATGTTATAATAATCTGATCCGGGCGGTTCCGACATATGTAGTGCGTGCAGCAAAAAAATGGACCTGTACCAAGTTTTATCAATATAGCTTAAAAACTGAGAGACTAGTTTGCATAGAAACAGACGGACAGATAGACGGACATGGCTATATCGACTCAGCTCGTCGTCCTGATCAAGAATATATACACTTTATGGGGTCTGTGAGGCCTCCTTCAATGCATTACAAACTTCGTGACAAAATTATAACACCCTCTGCAAGGGCATAAAAAAACACATATAACGGGGAAAAACTGAATTGGCAACACTTCTGTGTGGTTGTATACATATATGTACATACGGATGTTAATTAGTTCTTATTAGCAATTAAAAAGTATTGTTAGTCTAGGTATTGGCAGTCAGTCAGTCGAGTGATTACGGTTAGTCATTGCAGATTGATTATCTCGATTATTACAAGACTTTTAAGTAATTTACGCTCTTGTTGGAGTTCTGTTACGTTGGGTAAGAAGAAACACAATATTATTGTATACTTTTATCTAACAAACACACGCACACAATCGTACGACCGAAGACAGTGTATGTATGTACATACAAACATACATTTGTATTAATTTCCGTCTGACAGTAAATGAACAAGTCAATTTTTCTTCAATACCAAAGGCTGAAAGATGATGACATCACACACTGTATTTAGTGGTCAAATACCAGGCAGGCGTTGCTGTCATACATTTAGAGAGTTTGATGCCAGGAATATGGCACTTACTGTGTTGTCACATAGCGTCACTAAATTTCGATCTTTTTTTTTTGGATGAAATGCGTCAATCCGTCAACAATGCATATCGCAATGTTAAAGCTCGTATAATGTGAATAATGATGATGTCACATGACAAAATGTACAGTAGACACTTCAAATAAAAAAAAATCTTAATATAAATTAAAACAAGTTCCTTTTCAATAACTTAAAATATAGTTATGAATGCATGTGAATAAATATTTGTATATATATTATAAGTATGTATATAGGGTGTTCGATGTTAACTTTATCGAGTGTGGCTGGTACATATTTTGCTTCCATTTTATGAATTTAACTTGATTTATTTAGTTGACGCGGCACGCAATCGCCCATTTTGAACCATTTGCCAGCTTTTAAAATAGATAAAACATATTTATATAACACTTATAAATCGTAATTTGACCGGAATATTTCAATTAATATTTCGACACATTCTTGCCCACTTTCAGGCATCGACTATTGATGGACGTCGCAAAGGGGCTTGCCTGTTCTGTCAGGAGTATTTTATGGATCTGTATCTTTTGGCCGAGCTGAAAACTATTAGTTTGAAGGTGACAACAGTGGATATGCAGAAGCCGCCACCAGATTTTCGAACCAATTTTGAGGCAACGCATCCCCCAATTCTGATTGACAATGGCCTGGCCATATTGGAAAACGAGAAGATCGAAAGGCATATCATGAAAAATATACCCGGTGGCTATAATCTCTTTGTGCAGGACAAGGAGGTGGCGACACTTATTGAGAATCTGTATGTTAAACTGAAGCTGATGTTGGTTAAGAAGGATGATGCCAAAAACAATGCGCTCTTGTCGCATCTCAAGAAGATTAACGATCATTTGGCCAATCGTAATACACGATTCCTTACCGGAGACACCATGTGCTGTTTCGATTGTGAGCTCATGCCTCGACTTCAGCACATACGCGTTGCAGGCAAATACTTTGTTGACTTTGAGATACCGGTAAGATAGTTACTTCTTTAAGTTGCGTTATACATAGTTATATGTAACTAGGAGCTTCACCCCCACGACTCCACGACTTCACGATGATGAGTCAATGAATCAGTCAAGACAAAGAATTTTATGTAAATAGATATCAAAAATGCTTCACCGCCGCGCCTAAAGCAGTTCAATATTTAATGGCTGAAAACGATGGAGGACACCTCGATATTCGAATCAGTGTTGACAAAAACAGTTTGAAACTTTCACGGCAATTAGCTCCTAGAATAACATTTATGGGTGGTAAAAAAATGTGTCAGCTCATAGAATAACAAACTTATAGGTGGTAAAAAAATGTGTTTATTTGGTAAGGTAGATTACTTATCAGCCCGACCTCGTATTCTAGGTGCACATTGCGTCACAGAGCCTCAGAAGTGTATCTGGGCCTAAAGGGATTGTGCAGAATCTATTTGTGCAATGTCCATTTGTTCGACTCAGCTCGTCGCCCTGATCAAGAATATATATACTTTATAGGGTCTGTGAGGCCTCCTTCAATGCGTTACACATTTTGTGACAAAATTATAATACCCCCTGCAAGGGTATAAAAATGGTGTCGGAATGAAATCGAAATGTTTTGACTGTCGAAACTGAAAGGCAGTATACAGTGAATGAAAATGATAGAGTTGCCAGAAAGTGAGGGAAATTTAGCAACACTGTTTGAAAAACAGATGTTCGATCTTAAAACTCGGGACTTTGCTTCGAATTTTCAGTATTCTGGCTATCAAAATAAAGTGAAATGTTGCATAACAAAGCAAACAAAACCAATAAAAATAGGTTGGAGCTCTTCGATGGAGAAGACAAAACTCACCTTATTCAGGAGGTGGAGCAGTGGCCATCAAAAAATCGTTTATGCAAAAATCGATCAATCGATGTTTCAACTTTTTTTACAACACTAGTCTTAATTCAGTTTAAAGCGCAGCTCATTTGTTATGTTTTTGCTGTCTGTCTGCCTGTCTGACGGTGATCAAAAGATCAAATCTTCTGAACCACTTTAGATATTTTAAAAATTTAAAAAACCTTTAGTAGAAGAGGTCTTAAGCTTTAAAATGGACACCCATACAGGTCAAAATTGACTTCTATTTGATTTGCATATTTTACGCTTTTAAATATTCAAAAAATTTCTATTTATGTCCAAATTATGTTTTTTTATTCCAATTAATATTTAAAAATAACAGTTTTATATTTATAAAGTAGTTTCACTAACACAATTAATAGATTAATATCAAATAAACTTATTATTTCGGAACTATAATTTCTTTCTTCCAAATCCTTTCGCGATCTCACATGTCTAACTTCATTCTATCTAATTCGGGATATCTTGCAAGTATTTGCATATCTAAACTTTTTATAGCCTTTGTTTTTGTATTCCTGTGCTTCTTTATAGTGAATTTACACTAGTTGGAAGTGTTTCTATTGCGTTTGCCGCACCCATCCGTCATGCGTCAGTTTTATTCATTAAACTTGTAAATGGGAAGCTCCCAGCATGAAAAAGTAATATAAGTTAGTTAAAGTAAAATTCACTTAAGCTGTATGAAAAATGTGGTCCAAAAGCTCCTAAAAGCTTGCAAGTTATATTGTACCAATATTCATAAATAATGATATGAAAAGTAAATGGGCGAAGAATTTAAATTTTATTGTATTTAACTAGAAATTAACCTGCTTATTAGATGACACCAAAATCGGTTGCATAATTTGCCCGCAATTAAGTTTCAAAGTAGGTAGTTTTGGTAAGAATTTGCACATTTGAGCACGACCACGAAAATAGGTCAACTTTGAGAGGCTGTACCGCCTAAAATTTTAACCGAATTTAAAAATCTTGTTGGATTTTTAGTCTGGAGAATTGCCTAACGGATGCATAAATTACTTACTACCCATGTACTGCAATTGAAAATGTTGTGCCCTTTTTTGTTGTTGGTGGGCATGAAAAGGACCGATTTGTTTTGGAGGTAGGGTGACGTGATATTTTTCGGCTTCAGAATCCTAAGAGAGGCACAGGGTATGAAAAGTGCGCCGCAAACAATTTATTTCCTTTTTTAGACCACGTACTTTAAGAAAGTAAAATGCAAATGTGCGTAACAGGCAGAAGAAGCCGTCACAGACCCCATAAATTATATATATTCTTGATCAGCATCAACAGCCGAGTCGACATAGCCATGTCTGTCTGTCTGTCCGTTTTTTTAACATCTAGATCTCAGAGACTAAGGGCTAGAGACACCAAACTTGGCAATTACGTTCATCTATATCTTGCAATAAACGAGTTTGTTTTGGATATTTGCCCACCCCCACCGCCCCCGGAATAGAAATACAAATTTCGAAGTCGAATCACAAGAGCCTCTTTAATGCTAGTGCCTTAAGCCGAAAAATAACACGTCACCGCGATCTTTTTTGAAAATTTATGATAATTCGCGGTCAACCGAAGCGGCGTCGCACACTCGACTCGCTAGGCCTGGAACTTTCAGTTTATGCTCGCCATAAAGACTAACAGCAACATAGCAAATGCGCTGCGCTGAAATTTTAAAATTCATTAAAAAAAACTAGTAAAGACTGTCAAGAAATTTCTTTCATAATTTATGTTATATCAGGGTCTACTAAGAAAAACAATTTCGTCAATTTTTGAGATTTTAATTCATTTTCGTGTTTAGGAAGCCAAAATCTATAGGAAAACTAAGGAACTTGCCCCCTGCTCGATTCGCCCGCTAAACCCCGGCTCGCTACGCTCGCTCAAATCTCGGGGAGAAAATGGAGAGGAAATAGGAGAGTAATTCTCACAGCTATAGCCGGACCTTATGTCATTTATAATTTCAATTTTCCCTGCAATTGGACCTAAAACAATAGTACTTTAAACAATACTAGGGGGTTGGCCCCAGCTCGCTTCGCTCGCCAACCCTCGTCTCGCTCAGCTCGCTGAAATCTCGGGGAGAAATGTAAAGTGAAAATGGGGAACACTTCTCAAATCTCGGGGAGAAATGTGGAGTGAAAATTGGAAACACTTCACACAGCTATAGCCGGACCTTATGTCATTTCTTATAAGAAAGCGGCAAAGGTAAACTCAATTTTCCCCAGCAATTGGACTTGAAATAATAGTACTTTATATAACATAGAGAATTTACATTTTCGCTGCTCGAAAGAGCGAATAACAGTGCCATATACCGCAAATTTATTTTGAAAGTCGCAGCACCAATGAATCATACCCCCTCCCTCTCTGCTTTTGATTATTTATTAATAGCATCAAAAGCCACTGTTCCTATGGAAGCTTTATGATATAGTCATTATATTAGCCCCTTCCAGTGGGGTTATAAAAAAATCCCGACTTATTGCACAATAATTATGTCGCAGCTATGTTGTGTTCATCTCAATATCCCGAATCGTTTGACCTGTAGCGTGATGACTCAGTGAATCAGTCAATTAGGACTGATATTATTATACTGAATGTACACTAGCTGGGATTTATCGGTTGCGTGAGGGGTCACTAAAAAAATCCAAAAAGTGTTTCTATTGCGTTTGCCGCATTCATAGTCGGCTGATTGCATGAGGTACTTTTTCTGCCATTACGTACATGATGTGATGTTTCAACAAAGTCTGAAGGCAGAATAAACATCTTTCTTCATTTATCTTGTTAAAAAGGATATGGTTAATACAAAAACTTAAGTAGTTCATTTAAATTTTAAATGTTTAAATTTAAATGTTTAGCTTACTAGAGGTCGAAAATTAGATAATAATGTCAATATGACATGATTCTCTATTCATATAATTAGCATTAACAATGTTTATTTTGACAACAAATGTTTACAGTTGTTAACAATTATACTACCAATTTACAACAAAAAAAAACGGTATTGATGATAGTGACGTGGCGTCTCTTGAAACAGCTGTATACCGAGCCACTTGTGCTTTGCTATTCATTTAGTAAAGGCTTATGTTGCATTCTTGTTGATTTTGTAAATTTGTAGTATAAATAGTATAAATAGTTTTAAATTGTAAATTGACTGACGTTGCAGATAGATATTGCACCCTAAACTCGTTAATATTATTAAAAAATGCACTAAGCGACAGTGGAGCAAGCTCGACAGTAGGAGACCCTGTACTTTTTAAGTGCAAAGCGTTCACTATAGATTGTTTTTCAATGTTGCGTACCATTCAATAGATGGCGCCACTATGAAGATAAGTTGATAAACACAAAGGTCGCTAGCGTCTCTTCTTCTCCTTTTGCCCGTAACATTGTTAGTTGAATAACTTTCGCGTTTGTCATCCGATTTGAATGAAATTTTCAGGACAGATTTGTACTATAGTGTGTATTATATGTACCAAATTAAGGCGCTAGCATTAAAGGTTCTCTCGTAATTCGAATTTGAAATTTTATTTTTCAATTTCCGGGGGCGGAGAGGGGCGTGGCAAAAATCTAAAACAAACTCGTTCAATGCAAGATACAGATGGGGTCTGTCTGCCTGTTACGCACATTTTTTTTGCACAAACTTAATAGACCCATTTGTAACTTTTTAAAGTACTGAGTCTAAAAACGAAATCAAAAGGTACATAGTCACTGCAGAACTCCATTTCAGTAACAGCTATACGATCTTTCACGATTGATTCTCATTCAGCTGTTTGTTGCCTGCAAAAATCTCGATAAACGCCCAAATTTTATCGATATTGTGAGACCATATCACAACAAACAAGTTGGTAGTCCCTGCGTGAGCAACCGACGCAGAATTTTCCCTCCCCCCCCTCACACACAAGTTGCCTATGATTTTGTATGGTAAGTGCACGTGCGTCGCCTCTTTTCCCAATTGGAGCAACGCATCCGCGTGTGTAAACTTTTGGTATTAATGCTGTCACTGACATTTTGTACAGTGCTGAAATAATATGATACTTTCTGAGCCCTACTGAGCATACTATGCTTTAAATAATAAAGCCGAGTACCCAGCAATGTTGTTACAGGAGCGAACTCAAAGTGCCTAACATTTTCTGAGGCAGTAAAAGCAGAGTTGCCAACACATCACATAAAATAAACAAAGTTGAATGGTAACTCAAACGCATTGAAAAATGTAAATGAGGGATTATCTGTGTATTGAATGGTTGAAAAGGAAAAGAGATTATGTATTTTATAAATTACATAAATGAAGATTTCTCAGAAATATAAAATTGAATAATAAGTTTCAGTCGTAGTTCATAGTCTTTTTTTTTTGGCAGCTAAAAACAGTGCTGTAAACGTTCGTGCTTTTAGTTGGCAACTTTTTCTGGGGATCGCACCAGTCAGCGTACACGATTTTTCAGTGCTGGGTACTGAGCTGAACATAGTTTTTTATTAGCGTAATACCAGTGCCTTTAGCGGCAACCCTCTTTCGTCGGATGCTGAGAATCGTACCAACGAAATTTCAATTCAGATTGATTAAATTTTCTTCTTTCCGCCACTGTTTTATTTTCATATGAAGTTGTCACCTAGCATAATTTATTTCCTTGTATTTGGGACTAAACTTTAAGCTCTGTTAATATTTTCTGATACGTATTTTGTAATTTAGGTATATAAGTACATTACTAAACTAAAAAGCTACTTTACTCATCGCATATTCTGTCTTATACAGACCCACTTGACGGCGCTATGGCGTTACATGTATCACATGTATCAGCTGGACGCATTCACACAATCATGCCCGGCTGACCAGGACATTATCAATCACTATAAGCTGCAACAGGTAAAAGGCTTTCCCCCTCTCCACCCATTTTCAATTGTTGTGCTAATGTTTTTTTCTTTCCTTTTGCAGAGTCTTAAAATGAAGAAGCACGAGGAGCTGGAGACGCCCACGTTTACCACATCCATTCCAATTGATATTTCGGAGTAAAGATCTATACAGCCATGCACAGCTATTATTATTCAATTTTTTTTTTGTGACAACTTTACTGCAATTATCTGCAACTCTTTTAAATGACAACATAATATTATATCTATACAAATTGAATAGAATGTGTATATATGTATGTATGTTAACATGGATTCAATAATTAATACTTGTATGGAATACATTTATTTATATTATTTTATGTGCGATGATAACAAGCAATTGTATTTTTTTTAAGCAGCCACCGTTGCCTTCCTCTATTAGTAATCACGTTTTTTATATTTCATTTGTATTTAATTGCCCGTCTGCGTATGCATTTTTCGTTTAATATTAAACTACAATGTATTTGATATACATTAAAATTACCAATTCTTTTAGAGTTCCCCTTTTTTTATTCGTTAGTCTGTAAGGAGCTTTTGAACGTAAAAAAGTGTTCTTATTTTGTTTAATTGTATGTTTCTTTCTCGTTTTTATTTGGCTCCCTGGCGCATGTTGCCATTCTGTTTGCTTTAAAATTTAACTTAATATAATAAAAAGAAAAAAATTGGTAAAAAAAAAAAAATAAATCAATAAGAGTACATGAAGAGGAAATCAAGAGTATTTTTTGTATTAAGTGAAAATTATTAATAAAAAACCTTTTAAAAACACTTAAGTGTGAGTTCTTATTATGTAAAAATGAATGGACAAACTAATATCCTAATATCTAATAACTAATAATGGACTAGAAAGTATCCGGAAGAAAAAAAGAAGATTTTCCAACCAAATATATGTACAACCTGGAAATCAATAACAGAGTAAGACTGACATGAGAAGAAGACTGATATATAAATTTAAAGAAATATATATCATTCAGTCGGGAGAGCCCGACAGTATAATATCCTGTGAATTTAAAGAACGCCACTCAATTTTTTAATATTATTTGTGTTTTGTATACATATGTGCTGTGCGCGGAAATATTTTTAGAAAGTCTTAACAACAATGAGCACGTTATTTTCATACTAACTAAATATAGACTTAAAGAAACAATTTTTAAATATATTAATAAAAAATTAAAAATGCAGTAAGCTACAGTGGAGCAAGCACGACAGTAGGAGACCCTGTACTTTTTAAGTGCAAAGCGTTCACTAGATTGTTCTTCAATGTTGCGTACCATTCAATAGATGGCGCCACTACGAAGATAAGTTGATAAACACAGAGGTCACTAGCGTCTCTTCTTCTTCCTTTTGCCCTTAACATTGTTAGTTGAATAACTTCCGCTCTAGTCATCCGATTTAAATGAAATTGGCAGGACAGGTTTGGACTATAGTGTATATAATATGTACCAATTATCAATAACCAAGCATTAAAGGGGCTCTTGTAATTCGACATCGAAATTTTCTATTTCCATTTCCGAGGGCGGAGGGGGGCGTGGCAAAAATCTAAAACAAACTTGATCTATAAGAGATACAGCTGAACTTACATGCCAAATTTGGTGTCTCTAGCTTTTATGGTCGCTGAGATATAGGCGACACAAAAAGGGACGGACAGACGGACATCGCTATATTGACTCGGCTGTTGATGCTGATTAAGAATATATATACTTTATGGGGTCTGCCACGCCTCCTTCTGCCTGTTACGCACATTTTTTTGGACAAACGTAATAGACCCTTTTGTTTTACTAAACAGCTGCTCGCTGTTTTTAAGTTTTCGCTGCAATTGGATTGTAGCAGCAAGAGCGAGTAACAGTGCCATCTACTGCAAATTTATTTTGAAAGTCGCAACACCAATGAATCGTACCTCCACCCCCCACTGCTTCTGATTGTTTATTAATAGTAGCTATAATAGCTATGGCAGCTATATGATGGTCATCCGATCTTGACCAAATTTTCTAAGGATGTAGCAGTGCAGCTCACAAAACAACAAAGTTCGTCACACAAAATAATCATTTGCATTTGATTGTTCCTATGGCAGCTTTGATACTTATAGTCATCCGATATTGACCAAATTTACACAGAATGTTACCATCAAAAGAAAATAAATAATCTATAAGTTAGTTTGAGATAGCTCAAAAACAAGAAAAAAAATTTATAGCAAGCTAACTTTGGCGAGCCAAATTTTGGATACCCTTACATAAGCCGTCCGATTTTTTTACAAAATTTGTCACATGTTGATTTTGAACCGATCGTTCATATGGCAGCTATATAATATAGACATCCGATTTGCACCAAATTTGGTCAGGCTATTTGAAACTATACCAATCACACAATCTGTGAGTTAAGTTAAGGTATTTTAAGAAACAAAAAAGTTTTTCATCCTAAATATTGATTTCGGAGCTATATGGAAGCTATATGATATAGTTGTCCGATTTTAACCAAATTTGGTAAGGATGTTTGCAACTCTATCAAGCACACAATCTGTGAGTTTGATTGAGACATCTTGAGAAACAAAAAAGTTTTCAAAATAAATATTGATTTCGAACCGATCGTTCCTATGGCAGCTATATGATATAGTGAGCCGATCCGGCCGGTTCCGACATATGTATTGCGTGCAGTGAAAAGACGGACCTAATTTGCACAGAAACAGGCGGACAGACGGACATGGCTATATCGACTCAGCTCGTCGCCCTGATCAAGAATATATACACTTTATGGGGTCTGTGAGGCCTCCTTCAATGCGTTACACATTTCGTGAAAAATTATAATACCCTCTGCAAAGGTATAAAAATTGCATACTAACCGCTTAGAGTGGGAATAAAAAAATCGCCTATAATTATGGCTCAGCTATGTTGAGTGAAACTGTCAGCTCGATATCTTAAGCCCTTGCTGCTATAATCCAATTTCAGCAAAAAGTTTAAAACAGGGAGCAGCGAAAATGTAAATTGTCTATCTATATATATAAAACTCTTTGTCCTAATTGACTGATTTACTGAGTCATCACGCTGTAGGCCAAAGGGGTAGAGCTATCGAGCTTCACACAAAATAGCTGAGATTTAATTATCGTGCAATTAGACCGTGTTTTTCGATGTTTCACTGGAACGGGTTAAAGTGTGGGGTCAAAGGTCAAAATTTGCTTAGTATGAAAAAAACTAAACAACCCATCATTCATAATGGTAGGTTTACATTACCGCCACAGTGTGCCAGTTCAGCTGTGCCTGTATGTGGCCTGTGCCAGAGTGTTCACATTGGCCGGCACATAAATTGTGCTCCACAGAGCTGTGCCAGCTGCTGTGCCAGCCGTCAATGTGAACACTACTATCATTTTCGCACAGCGCCACAAGGCGACACAGATTGTTCAAATGTTCACAGCAGTGGAACTTATAACAAGATCGTGAACAAAGAGCAAGCTCCACAAAAAGAATCAAAACAAACTTTTGCCGCGCTTATTGAGAAGTGAGACATACTTGAATAATAAATATGGATTTTTTAAAAGGAAACAACCGTGATCGCCGTGTCACTATACATTGGCATTCAGAATCCATTCATTCGGTCTACATTTCCTAGAAAACGATGTTTTCACAAAAATCGATAATTTTTCAACAAATCTTCAGGAACGCGATCTTTGTGTGTTAAAAATTCTTTTATCAATCCTGCGCATAAATGTTTTTGACTTTCACATTTAACTTTCAGAATTTTGTTTGAGTAATAGACACATACACAGATGCATTTAAAGAGCTCATAAAATATGCAATCAGCAAAAGGAAGCAAGAAAAATTAATAGCATTGAATCAAGGTTCAAACCCGAAACTTCGGTTCAGGGGCTCCATAAACCGGTCCGCGAACCGAAGCTTTATATTATTCTATGGCTCGAACCCCCGAACCAAACCTCCCCCCAAATTTTGGAGGTTTGCATCCTTGGTATCTACACGCTGTCATTGTGGTCAATTTGTATAATTCAACTGTTATTGCTGCTTATAAGCAAAACAAATTTAATGCTGCCACATTTAAATAAAATAATAATATAGTCGCTTTCTGGCCTGATGAAACATTATTATCATATAATATATTTTTTTGTTAGGCATATAATTTAAACTAAAGAAAATAAAGCCTAACAAACTTATTTCGTCCTTATGACCTTTGAAAAACTGCGGTATTAAAGCAGTGACCTCCAATTGAACGTCGGTAGTTCCCTCACTTTTTCCACATTTTTAAATTTTTTCCCAAATTTTACTATTCAAAAGGCCATAATTTCATTATTCACTGATGAAATAAGGGGTGGAGGCTTATTTCATCACGTCAAAATTAAATTGCCCGCTAACAGTGCTATGTTAAGTCTAAGAGTGCCATTTGAGTTTTAGCAGAACGATAGGCACTTACGTTAGTAAGCGTTACGAGAAGTGTAAGTCAACTTTGTAATGAAAAACTGAACACAAAATTTTCGCTGTTTTTTTTATATGGAGTTTTTCATTTCCACGGCGTTTCAGGCCGAGTGTAAATACCGCTTATGCAATAAAAACATCAAAACGAGTGATAATGCAACAAATTTAAAGACGCACGAGAAAAATAAACACAACAATGCATGTTTTAAGTGCACTGCTTGAATTTCAAAAACGCGAATTTGGATCAGCGAATCGAATCAAAAGGACGTTGTCTCCAAAGTTCGAGAGGTGGAGAATGTTTTAGCCAAGCTGGTCAAGGAAATCGATTCCGAATCTGAATCGGTTACAACGTTCTAACGAAACGATGCGATGATCTTTCATTCCAAAATCCTGATAACATCGTTTTGGGGCATTCTAAGTCAATGGCAACCTCCATTCGACAAGACTATCCCGACTTAGGCCACACAAACCATGTTTCTCCTCATGCCAACTCTGCAAACTAGTAGTTTGAAACTACATTTCCTCTTTGCTACACCACGCTGTGGTCAACCTTGATAGCACCGCCACCAAGGTACTGGACGCTTTTAATACGTTGCGTCCATCCTCAAATGATAAAAGCCTAAATGATATGATTCAACCAGAACATAGTCTCCAATCTGATCTTACTAGGCAGATCTTCCCGTTGCGACATGTTCGATATGTGCTCCATGCTGAAATCAAAATCAAAAAGAAAGCCATTTGTATCCTTAGCCGCTGGCAACTTCTTATCTCACTCCAGTTCGACTCGACTCTTATCTTGTATAGAGAACCGTCTTCCTGTGCAGTCCAACTAACCTCCGTGTTTTTTTTTTTTAATCTCACCGACTACACTACAGTTAATTCTGTTCCGAATTTCTTTGTTCAGCGTTAAAATGCCAGCGCAATCGCCCCATAATAACGGATTCTTTTAGATGCCGATTATGCCGAGGAGTGCATGCACTGAGGAAATGCCAACAGTTTTTGAGGCTACCGGCTGAGAAGCGTCTCCGTGCAGTGCTTGTTAATAAGTACTGCCCCAACTTCCTGGCCCATCAACACTTTAAAAGATCTTGCTGGAGCAATGGCAGGTGCAAGATCTGCAGCAAGGATCACCCTGCTCCATTTCAATGAGCTGCGCAACTCGCGCCACACTCGACCAATGAGAAAGCAAAACAGACGGCAACAAGAACTAGGTCACCATCGTCTTCTCGATCACGATATCCATCCGACTCTAGTCAGAAATCCACATTGACACCTGGCTCAACCGCACCAACGTTAATGTCACTGCTGCAGCACAAAGTTGTAAGCATTTTGCAGACGGCTCTCCTGATGATTGACAACGGGGAAAAACATTCGAGATGTGCGCACTAATCGACCCGTGCAGTCCGACCAGCCGCATCAACGCATCGTTGGCAAAGGCCTTCAGGCTATCCGCTCACCCGCGTTGGTGCGGAGGGCGTCTGCACTGCGGTTCTCTGATCTAAGACGACCGATTTCAATCGAGAAGTCCTACTGCAAGTTGACTCCCAACTTTGCTGCCGTACCCCCCTAAAAGCCGTAGAGCGTGACGTTGACGACCAATTCAAAAGCGTAGTCCTTGCTGATGAGCGCTGGTTTCGCCCAAGCACGGGCGAACATCCGCACATCATCCTACATGGTATCCTACCAAGCACCAACGGCCTACCAATGGTCCAGAATTTAGCGGTTGGGTGGATTCTGTCCGGCACATGAAGCCAATATATCCTTTTGCAATACATTGGATTGGGTATGGTGTTCTATGAGTGATTTTTTCGAACGAGACTGTCCACGTTTGAGTCGGGTATCAATCGAATGTCTGACGTCATAAGGTCTCGTGTATCGAATGTGAACTTTTGCGTAGAGTCCCGAGTCTTGATTGTGAGTGCTTTTTCGGAATGATACTCGTGCATGATTTTTCTGAGAACAGATCAATGAAGCTGAGTGGCTCGCTTCTTGAGCGTTTAGGGCCTCGCTTTTTGCGCACCGTTTAGAGCAAGGTTGCCACTAAAACATCGGGCGGAGCCAAAAAAAAAAAAAAAAAAAAACAAATTTTACTAAAAATGAACCAGTTTTTTTTTTGGAACTATTCCAATTCATCGGTACTCTTAAAGTAATCTTCAGTACATAAATCAAAACATAAACAAAATAATTTATATTCAATATTCTTAAAGCATACTAACAGAAACCATACACCGAGGTCAGATGCTTCCCTTTATAAATCAATATAATAAAATATTTGAGATATTAACTTCCTAACAGGTCCAAAGAACTGGTGAGATGGCTCAGAGGAGGCTAAGCTGAGGCCACCAGGCAAGTCGCGGATAGCAAACGGCCCTCTTGTTCTTAAGAAGGTTAGCCGCTGAATAGCGAGATTTCTCGTGAATAGACAGCCCCGGACAAACAGCGGATATGATACCGAACATCATATCGACAAGGTGTTTGTGATGCCGCCTTCCAACAATTGCCTCACACGCCCCTCAAAATCCCTCACAATTACCTACCTCTTTCCTACCCTACATCTCATCCCGGGCCGGACTAAGTGTGTTATTCGGACCGGCCGAGAGTCAGCTTGGCTGGGGGCCCGGGTCTAAAAATAGCCCAGTCGCGAACGGTGGGCTAAGACAAGGCGGCGATCGTCTGTTCTAACCAGCCTTAGCCGGGCATGCGAGCCTCTGCTCGGGTGGGCCGTCCCTTGTTTCGCTTCTCGTGAGTACAAAAGTGTGAAGCTCAACAACAAAAATTTTAAAATTCCTCAGGATCTCCCAGCAGCAATTGTCGCAAGACAGTTTGAAGACCGTTTCCTTGACAGGGAACGGCCCATTGTGGTAGACAATCCTCCACAAGCTCATGCAGCAGGCAGAAGTGCTCCAGGAGCACAGCAAGGCCACACACGTGCTCGACTACAGACGCGGCCCTACCCGCGCCAAAGCAGCGCACCAGCAAGTTCGCATGGGAGCACAGCTGGACCATCCCGACCGATGCGCCCGATGCTAACAGGTACCTTAGCTAAGGCCTGCCCCCATGGAGGCCTTGGAGAAGGCAAAGGAGCCGCGGGCAGCAGCAACACCAGCACTGATGCAGGCCCCAAAGAGGTCCAGCAGCACGCCGACTCCTTCCACGGACACTCCTAAAAGAGTATGTGCAGCACCAGGCACAGTGGCACCACAGTCGGTGGTGCCAGTAATCGAGGAGACACTGGACGTGCGTCCAAGCACCTCGAGAGCAGCGGCGGAAGCTGAGTTAGCAAAGGAGCCCTCAATCTCAGCACCCACCCAACCTCGTGCATCGTATGCTACGATCGCAAAGAAGGTTAAGGTGGCCGTGTTACCTGCGGAATATCCTCAGGTAATTCTCAGTCACGGGGATTTATCCGTGCTTGAGAAATCCATCATGGATGAGATATCCGTGGACAGGATGGGACACTGCGGTCGCCTTCGCCGGGCATCCACTCTCCGGGCAGGGCCTACCTGGTGACTCGATTGTGTGGATGAGGACACAGCGGACTGGCTGACGACCGCAGCGCCAAGACTGAGCTCTTGGAAGGGCGCGCCCCTGGACGTTCGGTTGGGAGACAATATTCCGTCGCCCCATATAATAACAGTCTTCTGTCCAAGAAGCGCAGATCAGGCAACCGATAACTTGCTGGTTATGAGTAACCAGAATAAGATGGAGATGGAGGCATGGAGAGTTGTGTCAAGAAGAAATGAAGGAGGCGGAGCACTCCTCGTCATCGATATCGATGAGATTGCTAGAGAGGAGATTGTTGCTAAGGGGCATCAACATCAACTCTACTTCCGCTACGGGACTATTCCCGTCAGTGGGCTTAAGAAGGCGAAAGCAACACAGCAGAAGCGGGCATCCGCCCCAGCACCGAAATCTCCGCCACCAATGAGCCCATGACGCATGATGCAGGTCCAGCTGAGGCTCCAGAAGATCTGGCTGTGGATGATGATCTACTTGATGCGACGATGGATCCTGCGGTGGCAGCGGAGATGGAGGTAGTAGCGGCCATGTCATCACAGGAGCTCGAGGAAGAGCTTCTAAATGACAGCGTGGACGAAGCGGACAAAACGCTTTGCAGCGACTCGAGCGCATTCAGGCCTCAGTCGCCGTGGCCGGTGGAGCCACTATTGTGATGGAACAAGCAATTACCACACAGCTAGCCCAGGTGAACATCCACCACGCGAAGGCGGCCTCGGCCGTCGTAGTCGGGATGTTCACCAAAAAACGGGCTAGCCCTCATACAGGAGCCATGTGTCAACGATGGTTTTAAAGGCCTGTACAAAACTGACTCCAAGGTAATCTGTGACCAAAGAGACCCACTGCCAAGAGCTTGCGTTATGGTAAGGAAATGTATTAACTACACTACACTACACACACTTTCAGAATTTCTCACCAGAGACTGTGTCCTCTTGTGGACTGGTGAGCTACTGCCGAAGAGAGAAACTATCCCTCCTCAAAGGATGCGACGCTAACGCACACCATGGGGGGAAGTGGCGATACGAATCAAAGGGGTGAGTGCCTTTTAGAATTTATATTAACTATACCTTAGAAATTGGCAATGTCGGAACTACTCCGACACTTATAACAAGAATGAGGGACGAAGTCCTAGACATCACCCTACTCAGTCGGTTCCTTAGACCGCACTGTATGAACTGGCACGTGTCGCCAGAAGAATCCATGTCTGACCACAGGATTATCCTCTTTAGGCTTGAGATGATAAATGAAGACTGTAGCAAGCCATCTCGAAATCCCAGGAAAATGAACTGGGAAAGGTATTCAACGAATCTAGAACGCAATCTAGCTGGGATAACATCTGGTATATCCAGAAATCCCTCAAAGTTAGAAAAAGTTGTAGACTCGTTGAACAATGGTATAATTAATGCTTACAAGGCAAGCTGAGCACTGGGGAAAACGCGCAAAGATAAAGATGCCCGTTGGTGGTCCGACAGCATAGAAAGGCTACGAATCGGCACTCGTCGACTCTTCAACAGAGCAAAAAGAGACGGGTTATGGGGGCAGTACCGCGAGAGCCTGACTTCGTACAACAAGGAGATCAGGAAGGCCAAGCGGAAGAACTATCGTAATTTACAGCAAGCAGAAACACGAAAGAGGTACTATACCCAATAACCAACTGAAGAGACTAAGAGCATCCAGAAGTTCTCAGCATAATAAACTACAAGCAGCAACAAGGACAAACTGAACTATGAACTCCACTTCACAGCAAATACACCTCAATGAGAAGACAGGACATGGGGGCCAATATTTGAGTCCTATTCAGCACTGAATGGTGCCCGCCAGGACATCGTACCCAACCAAGACAAGGAAGTAATTGAATACTTTCCCTGTCCTAACTGACCTGGCTTGACGGCTGGTTCATCTCCCAGCAAATTAAGGCAGAAAACTTTCAGTTCATCTGAACAGCACAGACCCTAATCATGAGATCTGCAGCATGGAGGACAGGGAGCCCTCACTTCCAAGGAGACCAACATGGATATCACCATCCAGACCCTAATCCCATTCAAGCCATCATTACCGGCATTAAATGCACAAGAATGGAAGACCCACGAGAACAGCACAAGAACAGCACCGCCAAACCATCGCCTTCTGCCACAACACATTCAACATGAACATGAGATTTGGTTTCAGACCGTATCAACGCAACAAACCGTATTAGATCCCAATATGGGGCTATAAAGTCTTCCAGATGGACACAGTGGGATTGACATGCACCCATGATGCAGTCCAGGTTGCCCTAGCTAGGAGGGGCTCTGACTACTACCAGCAGATGGATTGCCCTCTGCTACGGTCTAGACAGGCCACAGCAACAGTTAAAAACAGTACTGTTACGGTTACAACCACTAGAGGTTACCCCCAGGGGGGTGTCTTATCTCCTATACTGTGGAGCCTGATGGTAGATGAGCTACTTAGAAGACTTGCAAGCACAAGTATTCAATGTCAGCTATGCCGATGACATTGTTTTCATTGCGCGAGGAAACTCTGTGACATTATTCAGTTAGCGCTTAGGATGACGAGTGGCTGGTGTAGCGAGGTAGGCCTTAACCTCAATCCTGCCAAAACAGTCATC
>JAWNND010000441.1:0-35745 GCA_035043265.1 Drosophila testacea
CATTCCCGAGTGCTGAATTCGTGCGGGGAAATTATAATTTTTGTATTCGGCACCGGGCACGGTGGTCCGTATTTATCCGTTTTGGCGTTTTGCCTACTAAGGTACGGTTGCCACACAATCCACCAGTCGGCTTTTTCTGACTGCATTTCACAGCCATTAGCACTTCCGGTAGATTGCCACACGCCACTTTTTTCTTTATAAAAACTTTTTTTTACTAAAAACTGACGCTCTTTTATTTTATACGCAATTTATGCGCTCGCGAATAAGCCACGTAAGGTGTGGACAGATCGCCGCAGCGTGTTATTGTTTCTTTTCCTTTAATTGCAGATTCTTTGCGCCCGCGAATAAGCCACACGTACTTGAACAAATCGCCGCGGCGGGTTACTGCTTCTTTATTATTTGCTATCTAAAACAACACTATGCGCCCGTGGAGAATACTGATTATGGAGAACAGCATCTCCACCGCGGCGGGTGGTTGAATTTTATTTTAGACTTGCTTTTAATTTAATTTTCTTTTCTTTTTCCTTTTTCCTTTTATTCTTCTTATCTATATTTTCTCTTTCTTTCTTTTCCTTTTCGCACTCACACGTCAGCACCCAGAACACAGCACAGAATATTCTACAGAATATTTTTATTTAGTATTTCCACTTTTTTATATTTCCATTTATTATTTTTCAGAAATTTTTCATTCACTTTTTTTCACTTTCAATTTGTTTCACTTAAAACTATAGGTTCCACTTTCCAAGGAAAGTGAACCTGCTCGGGCGCCAGTTAAGTCCGGGCGCCCTGTAAGCGCCCGACTTGAAGTCTGGGCATCCTGCGGACGCCCTATCATATTACCTTATCATCGTAAAATCCTCGAATCTGTTATTCCCAATCAGGAGATATGAAGTAAAGGTTTTGCAGAGAATACGTTATAATGGTGATTTATTGATAATATAACAAGAGTATAACAAAGAGTACCGGCCAGTGTCAACGAACCGCTCTAGTTGTTGTTGTAGCAGCGTAACTTGGCTGGCATAGGGGCGGGGGAAGAAGAGTACCTGCCAGTGTCAACGAACAGCTGCAGTTGTTGTCGCAGCAGCGTAACTTGGCTGGCATAGGGGTCGGGGGGAAGAAGAGTGCCAGCCCGTGTTAACTTATATGTGTATTGTGTCCATTGGTCTTTGTGGGGTTTCGGTTTCTTGAAATACGACTTTTTGTGGTCGTCTGTCATATTTTAGTCTTTGACAAGTACTGCAGTTATTTATGAATTGTGTGATCTTTTGTTTCAGGTTTTGGTTATAAATTGTCCTTTTTAAGTGTTTAAAAGTTTCTTCGATTCACCTATGGTTGTTCTTTGTGTGATAGTCCTATACCAGCCCTCTAAAAGCATCTGATTATTTTATAAAGACCTAAGCCTTTGAAGTATTCTTCATAAGTCTCTTGAATTACTGAAAATATTTCGTCTGGGGCCAGTATTGCAATAGTTTTGTGGGGTTTGAGTACATTTTTGAGAATTGTTGCTGAATTTTCTTTGTTGTAATTCTGTTCCGAAATGGTTTTTCTTATTTTGTTAACGAAAGGAGTAGTATTCTCTGAGTTGTTTGATCTTGGAATATAATTTGTACGTGGAACCCGTAAATTGGTTTATCGGACAAAGTTATATTATTACTATCATTGTTTTGTGGAGTGGGATTGAAGTCGTTAACGTTAGTATCTGCCGAGATGCGACTAAGCGCATCGGCCACTACATTTTGGGATCCCTAGGTGCACGTCACTTCATAATCATATTCTAAAAGTTGGAGTTTCCAACGAGCTAGTTTTGAATTTGGCTCTTTAAAGTTCATTAGCCATGTCAGAGGTCTATGAACTGTGATTAATTTAAATTTTTGAGCAAAGAGGTACGGTCGAAAGTGTTTTGTTGCCCAGATGATAGCGAGCATTTCATTCTCCACAGTAGAGTAATTCAATTCTGTATCTGTAAGGGTCCAACTAGCGAAAGCTACTGGTCAGTCTGTTCCAGGGTTCGCTTGTGAAAGTACTGCTCCAATAGCTACATTACTAGCATCCGTTGTTAGGATGAATGGTTTAAAGAATTGAGGGTATTGTAGTATTGGTTCGTTACATAACAGTGTTTTTCAAGTGTTAAAAGCCTTAATGTATTCCTCTCCCATTATTCCGTTAGCTTTGTTTTTTAGTTGTTGGGTTGGGGTTTGGTTATTTGAGCGGAATCTTTTATAAATTTTCTATAACAGCCTAAAAGACCCAAAAATGATTTTATTTGTTTTTTAGTTTTTGGAATGGGAAAGTTTTTTTATTGTTTCTAGTTTTTTGGGGTTTGGTTAAATACCCTCTTCCGAAACAACGTGTCCTAGGTATTCTAATTCTTTTCTAAGGAATTCGGATTTTTCTGGCTGTAATTTTAAGTTGGCTAGATTTATTTTCTTAAACATTTTCTTAAGGTCGTTAATGTATTCTTGAAGTGAAGGTGAAAAGCAATGCTCTTCCTTGTCGAGTACTTCGTTTATATTTAGCATAGGGTATTTGTTTTTGACTGTTTTTTCGTTAAGTTTTCTGAAATCGACTACAAGTCGCCACTTGTTTTCCTTGGAAGCGTCCAGTTTCTTTGAAACTAAGAATACTGGAGCACTCCATGGAGAATGATTGTGTCGAATAATGTTTTGGTCTAGCATCTTGGAAATTTGTTGTTGAATTTCCTTTCGTTCTATTGGGTATATCTAATCGGTCGATTATAAATTGGTATGTCGTCTGTGGTCTTAATGTTATGTTTTACTAAATTGGTAAATGTTAATTTCTCTGGGAAATTTCCTAAGTAAATTGCTAAGTGCAGCTTTTTCTTCTGAGTTGAGGTTATCTGTTCGTAATTTTGTGTCGAGATTGAGTTTGTTAGACTCAATCTCTTTGTTTGTTTCAGACATCAAATTGATTTCAATGTGGTCGTTTTCAAAGAATTCTTTTACATCTAATTGTGCGTCTAAGCAGAATTTCTGTCCGTCGGTCGAGTAGTTAACGATTTCCATATAACTAATGTTATTATGGGCGTTATAGAGGCCGAACCAGAGATATGGTCTTTTTTAGACCCAGTACTTTGAAAAGTACAAATGGGTCTATTAAGTTTGTCCAAAAAAATGTGCGTAACAGGCAGAAGGAGGCGTGGCAGACCCCATAAAGTATATATATTCTTGATCAGCATCAACAGCCGAGTCGATATAGCCATGTCCGTCTGTCTGTCTGTCCGTCTGTCCGTCTGTCCGTCTGTCTGTCTGTCCCTTTTTGTGTCGCCTAGATCTCAGAGACTATAAGAGCTAGAGACACCAAATTTGGCATGTAGGTTCATCTATATCTCCCATTGATCAAGTTTGTTTTAGATTTTTGCCACGCCCACCTCCGCCCCTGAAAATCGAAATACAAAATTTCGAAGTCGAATTACAAGAGCACCTTTAATGCTAGCGACTTGATTTTCGTTACATATAATACACACTATGATCTAAACCTGTCCAGAAAATTTCAATCCAATCGGATGATAAACGCGGAAGTTATTCAACTAACAATGTTACGAGCAAAAGGAAGAAGAAGAGACGCTAGCGACCCCTGTGCTCATTGTAGTGGCGCCATCTATTGAATGGTAGGGAACATTGAACACCTATAGTGAACGCTTTGCTCTCAAAAAGTACTGGGTCTCCTACTGTCGAGCTTGCTCCACTGTAGCTTACTGCATTTTTGAATTTGTATAGTGTCACAGAGAAATGAACCGTTTTCCAGCTTAACTGGTAAGGTACTATCATCTTTGTTGATCCGTTAATAGTGTACACTTGTGTAGCGTGATAGTTTTCGGAATAAATTTCGGTTTTAAAATATTGGGTTTCTAGGAGGAAATCTTTGAAATTTACATTAGCTTGTTACTCTTTTAGAATATCCATTCCTATGAGTCCGTCGAAGTAAGAGTGGAAATGGAATAGTAAGAAGGGAAATTCCCTATTATCTCTAAATTGTTGAAACAGTCTGATGTTGGTCTTTGTATACAAAGTATATACATTGATTACTGTTTGATTGAGACGGGGGTCTTTAAGTTGATACTATCTGGTCTGATAAAAGAATGAGATTCGTAGTGGCGCCATCTATTGAATCGTAAGCTAACATTCAAGAACAATCTATAGTGAACGGCTTGCACTCAAAAAGTACTGGGTCTCCTACTGTCGAGCATGCTCTACTGTAGCTTACTGCATTTTTATTTTTCATTTTATTTTGTTTTCTTAACTTAGCCTACAAAAGTAAGAATAATCCGGTCATGTTGTAGATTGTAGATTGTCCTTGGGAGTCCTTAGTCCGTAGTGTGGCTGCGCCAGTTATAATTTGTAATCAGTGAATTACAAGATCAGTAGGGATAAATATCCGTATCAATGTAATAATAAGACTTTCAGTTGCTTTTAATAATTGTTTTATTTTAGAAAACACTTCTTATGCCTTTCAATATGGAATGTAGAATAAACCCTAACTGAGTATGCAAATGCTATGTTGGCTCGGAATCCAACAAGTGTTGTAGATTCCGGGAATTGTGGTTGGGCGTAAATGCAGCGTAAGCGGTTTCGCAATTGTTAAAGTCATCTGCGAACATTGTATTACATTGTATGTCGCATGGTCAGCATTTAGAAAGGATGTCCAAATGTGCTAATACCCTCAGTGAAGTCGCTGTGGTTTAGGAGGATGGGACGTGCGGGGTACCGAGTAGGTAACTCTGGCGTTGTTGTTGGCGGGTCGCGCTGCTGAAGGTCAAGGATGATTGCATTGCGGCTTATGCGTCACTGACAGCCTAACGAGATTGGCGCCGCAGTGACCAGCTAACAAACGTGAGATCGATGATGGATCCCACTCCGGCTTTGCTAAAGGTATGTTTTCTGCCGCTGTTTAGTAATACAACATCTAATGATGCAAAAACTTCCAGAACCGCGCGGCCTCTGGCATTCGTTGAGTTGCTGCCCCATTCTTCTGCCCAAACATTAAAATCTCCGGCTATTACGACCTGCGATTTTCCTCTTGCATCCTCAGATATCTCGTCCAGGACAGCCTCGAACTCCGGCAATGGTGGGCTGGGTGCTAGATAGCTCACCAAGGCTGGCTCGGACAAATCCTCTTGCTGAGCGGATGCACACGAGTTGGCAACTCCGGTGCCCGCAGAATTAGATTGCAGTCTTGCCGGATGAGTCAGATACAAAATCTGCGTTCTCCATAGACCTGTATGGCTCGCTCAGCAGAGCCACGTCCACCGAAAGTTCTCTGACTGTTTGTTGTATTAAGTCATGGGCAGAAGCACAGTGGTTCATGTTCAGTTGGATCTGTTTCTTAGACATCATTTTGACGACATATTTGCGCCTCTTTTGGTCACCATAGGCATCGCTTGCTGCCAGCCTGGTGCTGTACATCTGCTCCTGCTGGCCCGGCCGTACTGCATATAAAACCTTTGCATCCTCGTGCAGTCTGCTGCTTTGTACCCATTGCCACCGCATTTAAGGCAGAAACCAGTTCGGTCAATAGCGCATTTGGCTGATCGCTTCATGGCAAATTCTAGGCATCTATAGCACCTCTTCCTCTGTACTCTCTCTCACCCTGCATCGCGTCCATCCAATCTTTTTTTTCCTTCTTTAAGCACTCGATTTGCAACCGTTACTGGGAGGCTGACAATGGCAATCTGCATGTCCTCGTAGCACGATCTCAGCGACTTGATGATGCCATCATCCATCTGAGAGTCAGCTAATGGAGCTAAAGCTGCAGAAATATCTGCCCTGGCTAAGCAGTCGATATCTCTGATCTCCAAAGAGATTTCTTGGGTCACCGACCTAATTCTCGCTTGCTGTCCAAGTGCAATGCCAATATCCGTTTTCATTTGCTGTATGACATCCTTACAGTTTCTATCCAGTTCAAGCACCAGCCCATTTCCAGCTGCTTTTCTCACTCGCCTGACGTGCTCTTCCACATTCTGTAGTTTGTCGTCATGGCGGCGGGTGACCAGTCATAATATGTCACCATAGGTGCGGCCCGCTTCTGGCTGGATTATTATTACATCCGCTTTTGGCCTCCGCATATGAATCTTTAGATTATTAACTTTTGTACCTTCGGTGTCTCTTTCTGGTGCGGCATTGGTCGCGTTGAGCTCCTTGCCAACTACAACAATGGCCACGTCATCGGCAAAACTAACAATATGAGTGCCAGAGGGAACATCAAGTCGCAGGACACCGTCGTACATTATGTTCCAAAGGAGTGGTCCAAGAACAGACCCCTGCGGGACACCAGCAGACACCTCGTGCGTTTTCCGACCCTCTATTGCAAAATACAACACTACCCTACACTGCTGTTCTTGCTGCTCCAGAAAACTTTTACATAATCTTGGGGCCCTGCGCTTACAAATTCAGTGTTATCCAAGATGTCGTTCACACAAGTCGCTCGTAGCTGCGGTCGATTCGCGGCTGCTCTGAGCACAGTTCGCATTGCTAGCGCTGCTGTTCAGACACAGTCCAGAATGATGCATCGGATTGCCGTGCCGGCCATGAGCACTATGTTAACCCAAAAGTTCACAATGCGCAATTATTCGGTCAGAAGCACCATGGAAGAAATTGAGCATCGTGTTTTGAAAGTCGTTTCCGCCTACGACAAAGTGACGGCCGATAAGCTTAATGTAAACTCGCACTTTATCAATGATCTGGGCTTGGACTCGCTGGATCACGTTGAAGTCATCATGGCCATGGAAGATGAATTTGGCTTTGAGATTCCAGATTCGGATGCAGAGAAGCTGCTTAAACCTGCCGACATCATTAAGTACGTCGCCGATAAGGAGGATGTATATTAATAGATGTTATGCAAACCCATGAAAAGATTACATTAATTTTAAATGAAAATCGTCAAATTTAATTTGAATAAATGAATAAAAATCAACGTTAAGCCAAAAAAAAAAAAAAATTAAAAAAAAATACTGTAGCACTCCATCTTGAAAGTCACTCCTTATTATCCCCCTCAAATACTCCGGGACTCGGAAGTTGTCCAGCGCATTTAGTATCTTGTCCCATCTTGCCTTGTTGAAAGCGTTCTTCACGTCCAGAGTGGCCACCAAGCAGTATTGTTTGGAGCCACCCCTCCATCTCGAACCTTGGATAGCTTGAGACGCTATATTAGTCACCATTCTAATAGCGTCGATGATCGACTTCGCTTTTCTAAAACCGAACTGGTTCGGGGACAATCCACCAGCTCTGTTGATTACAGCTTCCAACCTTGTGCTGATCAGTTTCTCCAAAACCTTACCTTAAAAGACAGATTGGCCTGTACGCATGCGTTAAAACACTGTGAGAAGGGAACGGGCTGTATGGAGAGAGCTAGCTTCAATGCAACGTTTAACGGGCCTGGGGCTTTGTTGGTTTCCAGACTTCTGGCTGTCGTCAAAATCTCATCTACCGTTACCGGTACAATGGATAATGGCATATCTGGCTCGTCGACATGCAGTAGAGGTCTACTTGGAAACAATGTTTCAACTATTAGCTTGAGCTCAGAAGCGGTATTCGGTGCTAGTTGTCTCCCGGCGTGAATGGATTTAACGACAGTTTTATATGCTTTGGCCCATGGATCATGCTCGGCAGAATTGCACAATTTGAGGAAGCACTCCTTTTTGCTGGCACGGATCTCACCCTTTAGCGTTCTTCTGGGGAACCTACATTCGTTCTTAACCCATTAAGTACCCCTTGAATTTTTCGAATGTTTGTAAAAAACTGTTTTTTTTTTAACTTTTTTTCTCATTTAAAAAAAAATTGTTTTGATGCAAAAAGTTTCTTTTAACAACATAAATAGTGTCTGCAAAAAAAATTTTCCACAAATATTTTTGCATATATTTCCTATGATTTTTCGAATGGGATGATCTCAGAAAATTTTTGTATAAAAATACAGTAAGCTACAGTGGAGCAAGCTCGACAGTAGGAGACCCAGTACTTTTTGAGTGCAAAGCGTTCTCTATTGATTGTTCTTCAATAATGCGTACCAAACAATAGATGGCGCCACTAAGAAGTTAATAAACACAGAGGTCGCTAGCGTCTCTTCTTCTTCCTTTTGCCTGTAGCATTGTTAGTTGAATAACTTCCGTGTTTATCATCCGATTGGAATGAAATTTTCTGGACTGGTTTGGATCATAGTGTATATTATATATACCAATAATCAAGTCGCTAACATTAAAGGGGCTCTTGTAATTCGACTTCGAAATCTTGTATTTCAATTTCCAGGGGCGGAGGGGGGCGTGGCAAAAATCTAAAACAAACTTGATCAATGCAAGATATAGATGAACCTACATGCCAAATTTGGTGTCTCTAGCTCTTATAGTCTCTGAGATCCAGGTGTTCATATTTTCGAAATTTTGAACAGCCGTATACTATCCGTTTATTATCCGATCCGGATAAAATTTTCAGGACAGGATTGGACTATAAAGTTTATCATGTATGCCAAAAATCATATCGCTAGCATTAAAGGAGCTTTCGTTATTCGACTTTGAAATTTTGTTTCAAATTTACGGGGGCGGAAGGGGGCGTGGCAAAACTTTAAAACAAACTTGTTTAATGCAAGCTACAGATGAACGTACATGCCAAATTTGGCTCTAGCTCTTATAGTCTCTGAGATATAGGTGTTCAAAAAAGGGACAGACGGACAGACGGACAGACAGACGGACATGGCTATATCGACTCGGCTGTTGATGCTGATCAAGAATATATATACTTTATGGGGTCTGCCACGCCTCCTTCTGCCTGTTACGCACATTTTTTTTTGCACAAACCTAATAGACCCATTTGTACTTTTTTAAAGTACTGGGTCTAAAAGACAAAAAGTGGCAAAAATAGTTATTTTCAGAAATTTTTTAAAAATCATAAATAATATAAGAATAAAATGTTTAAAAAATTTCTTTGCAGACACTATTTATATTGTTTAAAAAAACTTTTGCATCAACACATTCGTTCAAAAAAATCGAGGAAAAAAGGGTTCAAAAGACCTTTCCATTGATACCAAAATGTACATGAAGTAACTTCAAATGACAAGAAGATTCAACTTTAGTTTTGTGTAAATACTTTTGACCACACTTGTATTTCTTCTGCCCCTTAGCACCTATTGGACATTTGAATTTAGAAATTGTGTTATTTCTTTTTAAAAAAAAAACATCAGTATTTATTGGTGGTTTGATTAGAACTGAAACAATTATGTCTTATAATTATCCACTTAACCTACGCTCTGCTGACGTCGCTGTTTATGCTGCCGCTGCTGTTCAGACCGCTGCTGTCGTCTTAGGCTGCCATTGGTCGTTGTTACCGCTGCTGTTGTTGCGGTTTGGTTAGCCGCTAATGTTTGTTGTTGTTCTCCCATCAGCCAAATTGTTGTTGTTGTCTGGTTGATTATATTATATTATATTTGACCAGGTTGCCTATGTACTCATATTGTTTTTGTCGTGTTGGGACTTTGACATGCAGGGTGTTAACTCTTCCCCCTTTAAGTGCGAGCGTCCTCGGTCGTCACATAAACCCCTACTGGAGTTCTATTGTCTGGTGCGTTATTTTCACCTTTTCTCTTCTCTGAAGCTGCATCTCTTATTCTTCTGGTGAGCTCGATGGCTAATCCTACTATTACTATTAATAGGATGCTGAGTGAGGTGTAGCTGAGAGTTGCCTGTTTAGTTTCTTTGGCTCCGAGTCTCTCCAGTGTCTTGGTGTTGTTTATGTTTAGCTCGTTGACCATTTGAAGCGAGAGTACTTCGTCCAGTCTAGTTCTTTCCACTGCTAGCTGGAACAGGGTGGTTCTGGCTCCGCGGGTTGGATCTCTTTTGTTTTGTAGCTTTGTCGCCGATTCTCACTGTGGAGTTTCGGTATTGGATGATGTATGTTCCCCGGAGTTGCAATGTTTTTTCGTCTAATGTAACGAAACCGACGAATCCGTTCAGCATTATGGTACCTGGGAGTATCTCCTCAAAGTTCGGAATGTGTTGATTGTTGATTATTATGCATTCTGGTTTTTGTTGGTTAAGCAGTGCGTGTAGGCAAGTGTCATTACTAAGGTCTATTAAATTATCTGTATTACATATTGTCCTGTCATTATGATTTTCACAATTTTCTTTTATTGCATATAGCTCGTTCTTACATTCTAGTAAATTTTCGTATTTTATATCATTGATAATTTGGGCTTTCTTTACGGCTTTAACTTTAAGTATTCTGCATATATCTAAGCTAATGGTTGGGAGGCTAATTATGCAAATTAAGTCTTTACCGCTTGTGGCAAGTTTTACTTCTGAGAATTTAAAAGTTCTTCTATTTTCAAAATGAAATGGTTTTCTTTCTTAAAATTTTTGCTCTGCAATCGGTTTTAATTGCTGAGAAAATAAATGAGTTTACAGTATTTGACTTCGCTATGTAATTGTATGTAAAATATCGGTTAATTCTTCTTTTACCAATTGTATTTTGTATCTAGAATATTTCTTTTCAGTTAACAATTTCTTCTAAATAGGATTCGTTAGTTACATTTGTCAATTATTATTTGTTCATCTGTTATTCGGTTTATGACAACTTGTTTATTATTATTCTCTATTTGATCATTTATTTTATTAATTATAACTTCATGATCGTGTTGGTCCGGAGTTCCTGCCAACCATTTCCAGCTGTGCCTAAGACTTCAATTGCTCTTTTGTTTTTAGTTGGGGGCTTGAGTCTTTATTAGTCATTTTTGACTTGCGACAGATCAAAGGAGAGGAATGGGTATAATGGGTGAGATAACTTGAGTGATTGAAGTGAGTTTTCCAATGATGAATAGATAATTGCATATTTCTCTAAATCAAAAATGTGGATTATTTTAAAGGTGCCGTCCTGTTTAGCTGCTAGTCCAGTGTCGATTGAAATGACTTGTGAGTTTGAGTAGTAGAGGACTGTCGTTATCCCCAAGCATGTTGGTACAATGATCCTGTAAATTAAGATCTAATATTATTATCCCCTTGCAGAGGGTATTATAATTTTGTTACGAAATGTGTAACGCATTGAAGGAAGCCTCACAGACCCCATCAAGTATATATATTCTTGATCAGGGCGACTAGCTGAGTCGATATAGCCATGTCCGTCTGTCTGTCCGTCTGTCCGTCTGTTTCTATGCAAACTAGTCTCTCAGTTTTAAAGCTGTCTTGATGAAACTTGGTACAGGTCCGTCTTTTTGCTGCACGCAGTACATATGTCGGAACCGGATCGGATAACTATATCATATAGCTGCCATAGGAACGATCGGTTGGAAATAAACATTTAGTATGAAAAACTTTTTATACCCTTGCAGAGGGTATTATAATTTTGTCACGAAATGTGTAACGCATTGAAGGAAGCCTCACAGACCCCATAAAGTATATATATTCTTGATCAGGGCGACGAGCTGAGTCGATATAGCCATGTCCGTCTGTCTGTCCGTCTGTCCGTCTGTCCGTCTGTCCGTCTGTTTCTATGCAAACTAGTCTCTCAGTTTTGAAGCTATCTTGATGAAACTTGGTACAGGTCCGTCTTTTTGCTGCACGCAGCACATATGTCGGAACCGGCCGGATCGGATAACTATATCATATAGCTGCCATAGGAACGATCGGTTGGAAATAAACATTTAGTATGAAAAACTTTTTTGTTTCTCAACATATCCCAACCAAATATACACATTGTGTGTTTGATTAAGTTTTAAACAGGATGACCAAATTTGGTGTAAATCGGACTACTATATCATATAGCTGCCATAGGAACGATCGGTTCGAACACAACATTTAGTATGAAAAACTTTTTTGTTTCTCAAGATATCTCAACCAAATATACACATTGTGTGTTTGATTAAGTTTTAAACAGGATGACCAAATTTGGTGTAAATCGGACTACTATATCATATAGCTGCCATAGGAACGATCGGTTCGAACACAACATTTAGTATGAAAAACTTTTTTGTTTCTCAAAATATCTCAACCAAATATAAACATTGTGTGTTTGATTAAGTTTTAAATAGGCTGACCAAATTTGGTGTAAATCGGACTACTATATCATATAGCTGCCATAGGAACGATCGGTTCGAACACAACATTTAGTATGAAAAACTTTTTTGTTTCTCAAAATATCTTAACCAAATATAAACATTGTGTGTTTGATTAAGTTTTAAATAGGCTGACCAAATTTGGTGTAAATCGGACTACTATATCATATAGCTGCCATAGGAACGATCGGTTCGAAATTAACATTTAACAAATTTTGTAAAAAATCTGACGGCTTACACAGGGCACTGCAAGGGTATCCAAACTTTGGTGCGCCAAAGTTAGCTTGCGCTATATTTTTTGTTTCTCAAGATATCTCAACCAAATGTAGACATTGTGTGTTTGATTAAGTTCTAAACAGGCTGGTCAAATTTGGTGTAAGTCTGACTACTATATCATATAGCTGCCATAGGAACGATCGGTTCGAAATTGACATTTATCAAATTTTTGTAAAAAATCTGACGGCTTACACATGGCACTGCAAGGGTATCCAAACTTTGGCGCGCACAGTTAGCTTGCCTATATTTGAATATTCTGATTATTTTGAATTTGTCTACTTTGTCCGGAATGATTGCCTCTAAAACTCTGAGGTGTGTTATTCTGTCTAATTTTCCTGAATTGTTGCTGTGATACTGTTGTTGCTGGTTATTCTTGTATTGTTGTCCATTTTGTATCGTGTTGTGTTGCTGATTATATTGTTGATTGGAACTCTGGTTGTTGTTCCTATATTCATTCTGATTGGTGTTTTGGTTCGTATTACTTTGATTTCTGTGGCTTTGCCCTACGTCTGAAGTATTTCTATTGGGTCTAACTTTCCCTATATTGACTACTACTATTCTCATATCTGCGTTGCATCATTAACTTTAGTATCGTGTTCAGATCTCTCACTTCATAGTAACGTGCCTTGGTTCATTTCTTTGGCTGCGTTAACTAGTAATCTTTCGACATTACTTAAGTCTATAAAATTGTCATTTTTATGATATACACTCAATTCGTCAGTTTTATATTTAATATTTTGAATTTTAATAGCAAGCTCGCTCACCGAATTCACTCTAAGGTTGCCAATCCTCATGTATAGTTGTGAGGCTCTGACCTGTCCGACCTGTATCTCAGCTTCAAGGTGGTTTTGATTAATTCCCAATTGTCTGGCTCCGGAATATTTATTCCCGCATCCTTCGCTTGACCCTGAATCTTCCTGTAGAATATTGTCCGTGTTGCTTCTCGCTTAAGGAGTGGATCCTCTGTGGTTTGAAGTAGGTATTCCACGCTACTGAAGAAGGAGTTTATGGAGATGTCCCCCGTTCCCGTAAAAGTTGCAAATCGGCTGATGTTTTTGAATAACCGCTCTTGTTGGGCCGTGTTATTGCCATTTTTTTGGAGCTGTACATATGCCTGTTGTAATTGCTCCAATTGTCTTTCTCTTATGGCCAGCTGTTCAAACAGATCAACTTGGGGCATCTGGGCATTATCGTGGGTCATTCTTCCGTTGTCATACAAAGCAGTTCTTCGTTGCCTTCTTGTATCCAGGTTGAGTTGATTTACTGTGTAGCGCCGATTAAATCGATTTGAGTTCGATTAATCCACTGATTTTTAGTAGGATTTAATATCTCTGCGCTGCTAAATCGATTTTATCTCGATCTAGTTTATGTCACTTCTATTTCTAATGCACTGTTTAACTGATTTTTAGTTAAGTTTAATGCAGTGCACCACTTCTAGTTAACGGACTGATTTTTAGCTTGCCTTTGTCCGATGACTTTTTGTGTTTAAAAAAAGTTTGTTTCTTTTTTTCGCACTTTGGGTTAAGTTTCGATTCGAATAATCACTGGACCCTCATAAATGAAAAAGGATCCTACCGGTTGCGCCAATTTTGTTTTAGGAGTCGCGAAGTGTTAAAAAAAATACTTTAATTAAAAAACACGTCTTTCGGGTTTAGGTGGTTAATATCAACTCACTGCTCTTTATTAATAATGTTTTACAAGAAAACTTAATTTACGTTTACAAAAGTGCATATGTGGTTTTCCTACGAACTACTCTGGTTGACATGTGTCAGATCGTTGGCCTTTTGTTGGTCTCAAATTTATTTATATATTTTATATTTTAATATATTGCTTATTTGGTTTTGTATATTTCTTACGAGCTACTTTTGGTTGGTATGTGTAAGATCGTCGACCTGTGCAATTCCTGTTTATGCATTACTTTAATATATTGCATGTTTAGCATTTAACGAGTTAAGCAATTCTTGTACTTTATTATGTAGAGGTGTAAGGGGGAAATTGGGTTTTGGATATATGTGGGAAGGGAAGTGGGGTTATACATAACTCGCGCACTGCTAACATGGAAGTGTATGGGTGCCGACCACTGATTTAGTCCGAATAAAGGAGCAAAACGTGAACGGCAACAAAGAGTTGCTACCGTTCACAAAATAAATGTTCTAAAATGTATTTCTTCTTTGTTTCGTTGTGTTCATAGCAAAGTACCAAAGCATTAGGTTTGTTTTTAAAAAATCGGATGGTGAATTTGTTTAAGTGAACTAACGCATGATAATTGCATAAATAACTTCAAATTTGTTGGCCGCCAAATAATTTATGTTGTACGGCAGCCCTGTGTCTTCTGCAGTTAATTCGCTATTTTATTCCATTGCTTGTGAATGGTAGGTAAAGGATATTTAAAAGTATGCCTCTTGCAAGATTGCAGGCCATTGAGTATTTGCGGAGAGAACAGTTGGCCAAGGAAAAACCGAGCGCAGATTACTGAGGAGCGCATCAGATCCACTGGCGACTGCTGAGAGCACGTATGCGGTATTTATCTTCTGTATGTACTACAATAAGTTTATGTTTATACCCCTGCAGAGGGTATTATAATTTTGTCACGAAATGTGTAACGCATTAAAGGAGTCCTCACAGACCCCATAAAGTATATAAATTATTGATCAGTCTGTCTGCCTGTCTGTCCGTCTGTCTGTTATGCAAGGGTATCCAAACTTTGGCGCGCCAAAGTTAGCTTGCGCTATATTTTTATTAGATACCCTTGCAGAGGGTATTGATATAATTATATGTCACGAAGTTTGTAACGCTATTAAAGGAGGCGTGTCAGACCTCCATAAAGTAGGCGCTATATATTCTTGATCAAGGGCGACGAGCTGAGATCGATATAAGTCACATTTGTCACGTCTGTCGCGCCTAGTCATGTCCGTCTGTCGCCGTCTGTCCGTCTGTTTCTATGCAAACTAGTCTCTCAGTTTTGAAGCTATCTTGATGAAACTTGGTACAGGTCCGTCTTTTTGCTGCACGCAGTACATATGTCGAAACCGGCCGGATCGGATAACTATATCATATAGCTGCTATAGGAAATCGGTTGGAAATAAACATTTAGTATGAAAAACTTTTTTGTTTCTCAAGATATCTCAACCAAATATACACATTGTGTGTTTGATTAAGTTCTTAGCAGGCTTACACCAAATTTGGTGTAAATCGGACTACTATATCATATAGCTGCCATAGGATCGATCGGTTCAAAAATGCAATGTGCAATGTGCTGCATTGTTGCTTTTTTCTCAGCCACAAGATTTGACAACTGACTTCAGGACTTTTGGGCTGGTGTGTTCTTTCGATAGGATTTTGGCAATTATTGCCGTGTCCTTTACGTTTTCGATGGAATCACAGTATTTGGCCCAAGAGTCCTTCTTGGCCATATATAACGCCTTCTTATATGGTTGCCATATCTTACTAGCATAACTCTAGTAGAATGCCTTTCTTGAGTTCTTCCGAAGTTTAGCTAGTTATTGATTCCACCATGGTGGGTATTGTTTCCTTGCGCACGTCACTCGGCATGAGAAAGTGTATGCCTTGTTGAATATATTTCTTTGTTTGAGGGATTTTTTTTTTTTTTATATTACTTGGCTCTTATTTATTGGATCTTCTCTTAATTTGAGACTAACAATAATTTTGCAAATCTTATAAATAAACAATAGTTAACAGTCTTCTTGGACTGTAAATTGACACGCGGCCCTAAAGTCTATCGTTGGGTTGGTAGGTCGATACGACGAAGACGGGATCGGCTGCACAACCGTGTTAGGCCTCTCGCGAGGTGGTTGGGGTGCGTGGAAAGCTTGGCAAAGTACTTTGTCTTCTGTTCTGTTATTACATCTTTGACCGGCTGGATATTCAGGTCGCTTTGTATGTTTTCGTTTCGAACGTACCACGGTGCCCCGGTGATGGTTCTCAATATCTTTGACTGGGCTCGCTGGACAATATCAATATTGCTATTGCAAGCACTCCCCCATAATTGGGAGCCATAGGTCCAGATATGTTTTAGCACAGAATTGTAAAGCAGAAACTTGTGATCAAGACTAAGGGGCGAGCGAGCGTTAATAAGCCAGTGAAGACTGTTGGCTTTTAGTTTTAAGTGTGTTCTCTTTGCTTCGATGTGTCTGCGCCATGTGAGTCTTCTGTCGAGGTGAACTCCTAGGTACGTCACTTCGTTTGTTTGAGGGAGTGTTGTTTAATCTGAGCGGTGGACAATTTTGCCTGTTCAGGGTAAACGTATCGTGCTTTCATTTCTGCTCGTTTATTTTTATCCGCCAGTGGGATAGCCATTTTTCTACGTCGACCAGGTCAAGAGCCAATTGCGCAGTTGCTTGTATTGGACATTTTGAGCGGCTGAGAATAGCTGTATCATCAGCGAAGGTAGAAGTTTGTTAGTTCCCTGCTTGTTGGAATGTCTGCTGTGGTGAGGACGTATAGTGTCGGCCCAAGTACGCTGCCTTGTGGGACTCCGGCTCCAATGGTGTGATCGTCGGATAAAGCTGTGTTACATCTGACTGCAAATTTTCTATCGTAGAGATATGACCTTAGGAGCTTGTGTGTGTTATTTTGAAGCGTTGATTTAATTTTTTGCATTAGGCCGTCAAACCAGACTCTGTCAAAAGCTTGAGAGACATCTAGAAATATTGCTGTGCAATATTCTCGATTTTCGAAGGCGTTTCGTATTTCTGATAATATTTGGTTGACCTGCTCAATAGTTCCCTGCTTTTCCCGAAAGCAGAATTGTTGCGATGGGATTTGTTGTGGAGTCTTATAAATGGATTTATCTGACTCAGCAGACATTTTTCGAAGAGCTTTGATAGACACGATAATAAGCTTATAGGTCTGTATGACGAGGGGAGGGTGTGATCGACTTTTTCCATCTCTGGAAGTGGCCTAGTTTTGTGATAGCATTGAAGAGTTGTGCGACAGTGCATACGGCACAATATGGGGGCTCAATAATCATTTTGGGGATTATTTGAACGCAGCCCGGAGATTTTTTGAGGTCCAGTTGCATTTTGATGGTGTTGGCGATCATATGTGGAAGAAACTCGATTGGCTCATGTTGAGGCTGAGAGTCACTTCTTCTTAATGTTGGTAGTGTAAACGCATTTGTTGCGGGATTTGGCTGGAACACATTTTGAAGGTGAGCCGCAAATGTGCTGGCTCTATCTTCATCGCTGCGGGCCTAACCGTCTACAGAGTTTCTGATGGGCATCACGGTTTCTGTCGGTGAACAAAGGGTGGGGTGAGCTCTCCATAGTGAGTGTTTTTTACAAGATGTTGATAATTTCTCTATATAACGGCGTTGAGCATATGCTTCTTCCTGCTTTAAGGCTTTGTTGAGTTTACGTGTGGCGTCTTTTAAACTTTACCGTGCGGAAGGCGATCTGTAAAATTGCCTTTCTCGACGTAATCGTCGATTTTCGTGGACGAGCTGTTCGATTTGTAGATTTGACTTCTTTTGGATGTCAGGTGTTGCAATACGAGCTGCGGTGACGAGGACGGACTCCAAAGTACTTACACAGTGGTCGATGTCAGCTTCAACATTAAGGAGAGGTTTTAGTTCAATATGTGAACTAATATATTTTTTGTATCGAAGCCAATTGGTTGTATGTGAAGTCAGTCTAATCGGTTGATCTACGGACTCTGTTTGTCGAAGTAGTTTAATTAGAACAGGATAGTGATAAGATGAGAGATCTGAAAGACATTCGGCGCTTATCAGACTTCGAGGAATATTTTTAGTAACTGCAAAGTCAATTAAACCGGGTAGTTTCTTGTTGCCCAGTATGTTGATCTACCGGGAGAAACGTGTTCTAGCTAAGTGTTAGCTTTAATAAAGGCATTGTAAAGCTGCTTTCCTTTTGAGTTAACGAGTCGAGATCCCCAGTGCGTCTGCTTGGCATTGTAGTCACCTGCTGTTATAAAGTGAGTTAAAAAACTGCGTAAACTCACCTTCAGTTATGTTAAAGCGAGGGGGGCAGTATACGGCGGCTAGAGTAAGTTGGTTACCATTGTCCAGTTTTATGTTTATAGATGTGGCCTGTAGGTAGTTTTCAGCAAATTCTTTATGGCAGTGGTGCTTGATGCGGTTTCTAATCAGAATACCAGTACCACCATGTGCTTTACCATCGGAATGATTTGTTCCGTAGATCAAGTAGCCTCGTAGATTAAAATTATACTTGTTTGTAAGGTGTGTTTTTGAAAGTATCATAACGTCGATATGATTATCGAGAAGAAATTGAGCTAACTCAAGTTTACGATGTGAAACGTCATTAGCATTCCACATAGATATACGTAGGGAAGCCGTTATTATAATTATTATTTTGTTTGTTGTGATACCAGCATTTGTATCAAATGATTGGTTTAGTGGTTTTAGCATGTTTGTCCGCATAAATGCCATGAACTCCATAAGACTTTGCTGCAGGTTAAATAATATTGCTTCAGAATTGCTCTGTTGCTGGTCCGTTGGTTGATACTGCTTTGCCGTGTTGGGTTCCAGATGTACTGCTTGTGAAAACGGTATATTTGAGGCAGAGGCTCCTGTCCTGATTTTAAAGCGTTTGCAAATGACACGTTTTTTTTGGAAAGTTTTCGGGCGCAAAAGAGGATCAGGCTGAAGTCGACATCTGGGTAAACGGTACGCTTTGGGGACGTGCAGTGGTCACTCGCTGATGGAGTCGACTTTTCATCTCCTTATATATTGGGCATCCTTTGTAATTAGCTGTGTGATTACCACCGCAGTTGCTGCACTTTTTTGTGGTGGGGTCGTCTTTATCCACTGGGCAGTGTGCAGAGTCGTGAAGCTCACCGCAAACTACACACACCGAACGCAGTGTACAGTAGGCCGGAGCAAAAAACACTTTTTTTTATTTTCCAACTTCTTGGGTGCGGAATCGTTGACCCGCTATAAAATAATAATGTGTGCAAAAAATCAGAATTTTTGGAGCCCATCCTGAGGTGGCGCACCGACGTTCTGTTTTGAAAAATCACTCAAAAATTGAAAAATGTGTGGAAAAATGTACACTGTACAGTACTTTCTTGTATGGCCATATTCTTGACAATTCATGCATTGTACCGGTCCCTTGCGTTTATGTGGTTCTTCTACTGTGATTCTACGGTGCAATAAGAACTGAAGTTTATATATTGGGTGCAGTTCGTTGTTCTTTAACGACTTGCTTTCAGGTTCAAGTTCTACCTTGAATAGCGGCTGCGGTTTCTTGTCTCTGTTTAGGATGTTGAAAACTGTCTTAGCGCTAAATCCTTTATCGTGTAGCGCCTTAGTTATTTCTTCAGGTGTAACGTCAGGCTCAATGCCCTTCAGCACGACTTGCAGTCCCTTGCTGCTTTTTAGTTGGTACGTGTAGAAGTTCTTTTTACTGCCGCTTAGAAACTTCGAAAATACTTTATAATTATCTTCGGACTTCAATTGGACTTTTGTTTCATGAATGTTGCCCTTTACAAGGGGGATTATATGAAAATTGTCCGCCCCAATAAGCTCTATAATTTTGTTTACGAGAGCATTGGAGCTTTTCTCTCGGATATATATAGGGGGTGGCTTTGGCTTTCTTTTATCACCTTCGCCAGCTTCAGAGAGCAGATCGTCAGAGTTGTCTGCCAGAATTTTAAACTTGTTATTGTAAATTGGATTTTTGTTTGTATCTAGGTTTGAGTCGCCACGGATAATTTTTGGCTTCGAGTTTAGGGGGCTCGACTTTCTTTTAATTTGAATGTAGCGATCCATACCAGTCTGAACAGCTGGACCCGTTTTTGGTTTTTGTTTTGATTCTTGTTCTTTAACGTTGTTGTTATTGGCGGCGATGGAACTTGAGCTTGAAGTTGTTGTCATATTTGAATGATCCGCTTGCGTTGCAGAAATCGCTTTGGGTATTGTAGCCGTTAACGCGTTGTTGATGACGGATACAGTTGCAGTTGTTGTTGTTGCTGCGATTGTAGTAACTACTGAGGTCATTGTACTAGTTGTTGGAGCGGTGTGTGTCGAAATTAATGCGACCACTGGTGCTAGGGAGCTGCCCTGCGAGCTCTATGAGCTAGAGGGTACACTGGGGAGAGCCGGAGAGCAAGATCGTGGTCTCAGGCCGTCAGCGGACAAGAGAGCTGAATTACGCTGCAATTCGGTATCACGGGTTGAAAAGTATGAGTAGAACCCATTTCTCTGGTCGATAGAGCTTCTTCGCTCATTTTCATTTTGCACGATTTGTGCGTGGTACCTTTTATGTTTTTATTAATTTTTCACTTGTGTTAAGAATAACAAACTGGTGTTAGAGTTATGTACAGCGTCTTGGCGCTATAGCTGTATTACTCGAATACACTTTAATGTTTTATTTATTTATCTTTATTTTTTTGACTGTCACTATGTCTACAGTTGTGGCGCTTTCCGGAGCGCGTAAAATAACACGACCGTTCACCACGAAGGTTGAGTGCTCTTATTTTCTTTTTAACACAGAGTTTTCACTTTGGACTAAAATAGTTTGGCGAACTGGTTCCAATCCCTTTTCCATCACGTCTTGATCACTTCAATATCAATTCAGTGACGCATAGATACCTTCCAGTTACTTATTTTTACGTGACTGTAACCAGTTAGCAGTGTGAGGTCTAAGACCTCTTCCCGCTCCTGGGAAACACAAAGGTAGGAGTATTGCCCTGGTAATGTTTCTATTTATAATATAATCAAAGAGATTATATTATTTAAATCTGCAGTTGGAGTCGTAGCCTTTCAATAGGCCTGTTTTGGTCTTCTCCACTTGTGCCAATAGCTTTTCCACAGCTGCTGGTGGAGCTTGTTGGTGTGGCATGTGGCATGTATGCGAAGGCGATCATCAGCGCTTTTCCTCTGGCCAAGTCGATCTTGACAATTGTCAGATCTTCCTCGCAGAGTAAAAGTGCTTTATAAAGTTTTTTGATTATTATACAAGCTCTCGGTCTTCCTTCGGAGCTCTTGTAAATTATAACGTAGCCATGTGCCGATAGACCCAAAACTGTCATGTTTCTAGTTCAGGTCTCTTGTATAATGCCGCCGTCTATGTCCTCCTCACAGAGGATGACAACCAGATTGTCTGAAGCCACCCTTCTAAACGACAGTCGGCACTATTGTGTTGGCTCGCTCGATTTGCTAGTGCCGGTCTCGACAGCTGGCTTCTCCTCAAGGAGTAGGTCATTTAATAGCCCGCTGGAGTCATCGACCTCTTAAAGGATGCTGTCGGGAGGCTCGTTACGAAAGACCTTGATCTTGGCCTTTTGTACGCCATACCACAGCCTGTGCTCGTGTGCCATACATTCCTGATTTATTAAGAGGAGGAAAGGCTGGCTCGCTACCCTGTCGTTACCCAGTCGTCGGTCTTGATCCCTAGGTTCTTGGGCAACCATATTAGTGCCCGGAGGCTTCGAGGGATGTCCCTTTCAGGGATGAGCTTTATCTCAAGTCCATCCCATGCATCGCTTATCTTAGCTACGCACTCTACCAGGAACAACCTCGAGAACTCGTCCACGCAGGTGATTACCACGGCTGAAGAGTCGTAGGACGGGATAGAGCTCCCCGGTTTGGCCAGGACATGGTCCATAACCAGATCGGTGAGTTTGGTCTCCACCTCCCTCCACTCCGCCAGCAGCTTTCCGTCCGCGTTGAGCTCATCGATCAGTGCCATGGCCATGCTGTCTTTCGCAACCTCGCTGAAAAGCCGTGCCCCAGCTTGCCCAAACGAGGTAACTCTTGCGTCGCCTTTCGCATCCTTGCCAAGCTGGGTTTGCTCCGTCGCTAGATGTGCGATTGTCTCATTGCACTGTGGCTTGTCTTTGGCGTCGCGCAGGTCAGTCTTATCCTCTGCTTCATTCTTTGCAATCTTGGTAAGAATGAAACGGTCTCGACTAGCCTTTGCCTTGAGTTGCTGGTAGTCCGTGATGGGCTTACCTTCAGCTCTTGGTTTCGCCGTGTCTTGTTGAATGGTTGCGGGGTTGCTATGCGGTGTGCTCGTCCGAGCCGCATCACCTGAGCGGCCTTGCAATTACGTCTCCTGGCTGGAGCCGAATAGTGCCTCCTCGTCAGCATTGCTTGTATCGACATCGACGAGTCTCGGTATATCCGAGGCTGGTGTTGGGGGGATTCATTTTCATATTTCATATCGCCCGCAATGCTCGACAAGGCAAGCGCCGCGGGGGTTTCCGGTCCCGGGAAGGCTCCAAACACAGCTGGACTTACCCCTCAGCTGCGAACCTTGGAACAACCATGTATTTCGGAACAACCAATGACTATTAAGTCATCCATATAAAGAAATGCTTGCGAAGGTTCAAGTCCAGAGAAAGCTATAGTCATCATTCTCTGAAATGAATTTGGCGCTATTTTCAATCCGAATGGTAATCGCGTGAAGCGATATGAACCATTGCTTGTTGAAAAGGATGTAACATCACGTGATCTTTTTTCGAGTTAAATTTGATGGAAACCCGACATTAGGTCTAGGCATGAAAAGTATTTTGCTCTACCTAGTTGATCTAAAATATCATCAATTCTAGGTAGTGGAAATTAGTCAGACAAAAGTTTTTTTATTAATTTGACGATAGTCAATTACTAATCGCCATTTCTTTGTCTCTGAATTTGGTAATCCCTTTTTCGGTACCAGTAAAAGTAGGCTATTGTATGCAGACACAGATGGCTCAACTATCTTGTCATCTATTAACTTTTGGACTTTCTTTTGTATTTCGTCCTTTTGAGAATGTGGACTTCTATAATTTTTATGTATGGTGGTTCATCATCCTTCAATCTTAGCTTTTGTTTGTAAAAGTTATTGGTAGTGATCGGTTCGGTTTCGAGTCCGAATACGTCACTATACTGGGTGCATATATCTGTTAATTGTGTCTTAAATTGTTGTGGAAAATTTTTTATTAATTTAGATAAGACAGTTTTTTCTCTATTAATGGAATTGTTTTGAACTATGTCATAGTTCGAAAGTGATTCATAATTTAGTTCGTTAATGTTTACAACTTGATCTTTATTAGTTGTATTTAACAATCGGACAAATGCATTTTTGGTGGCTGCAACTGTATTAGCAACATAAATGCCTTTTTCAATTTCCTGATTAGGAATTAATACACTATCTTCATTCGATGATAGGTGAATTTTTCGGACTACTTGGGATCTTGCTGGTAGAATTATGGAGTTGTTACCAGAGCTGTATGTTATTGGAACATAAATTGGAAATTTTAAATTATTTGGTCTCATTATGAGCCAATTTTCACTAGGTTTGAAATCTAGCTGGCAATTGAATTTCTTAATGAAATCAATGCCTATAATTCCATCACAAGGTATTGGGAAATGCAAATCTACTAAGTGAAAATCGTGTGGAATTATGTATTTATTTGTCTGTATCTCCATTGAAATCAGTCCTTTGGACTGTATTATATCTTGGCCTATGCCTTGAATATTTATTTTCTTATTTACTTGGATATCATGAAAGATATCAGAATTTTCTTTTAACAAAGATATGTCTGCACCAGTATCTATGAAGAATACAAGCTTTTTATTTGTCTTTACATTGAAAAAGTTTACAAATATATTTAAACTAAGATTGATGGTATGAACCGCATAGTTTCCTACTGCTGAATATCTGAGGGTTGTTGGGAGTTTCCCTGATTGCTTTGGGTTACTCTAATATTATTTTGGTTAGTATGGTTGTGGCCTCTATTCGAGTTGCCACGGCCTCTTGAGTTTCCTCTATATTGGCCTCGTCCATTGTTGTATTGGGTACTATTGTTGTAATTATTATTACGACTGCGAAAGTTACCTCTATGATTTCCACGTCCGCGGTTTCCGCCGCGCTGTGGAAAATTTTTGTAATATAGGACAGAGTTTTGCTGTCCGGTTGCTTCTGTGCAACTGTTTACAAATTTTGATACGGCTTCATTCATAGTATTGAAGGTACCAGCTTGCATGATAAGTTTTACCTTATCGATTGTGCAATTTTTAGTCATTGCTTTGACTGCGTGCTGTGTGGAATAACTTCTGGCTAACTCTAGGGGCAAGCCGTCTGTTATATATGCACCTTCTAACATTTTTGTCATCTGCTCAACCTCTAGTGTGTACTGGTTAGCAGTTTTATTGCGTTGCTGTAGGTTCATCAGTTTTGCTGACAATACTTCTACAGTTTCGCCTTTGACGTGGCTTTTTAATCTGGAAATGACTTCAGGTATTGTTTTTTCATTTCCGACTAAATTTCTGGCGACACCTTTTAGCCTTGATTTTATCATCGAAATTGCTAATTGTTCGTGTTCGCCTTTTATTAAATCCAATATTTCTAATGCATCAATAAAACTTGTTAAGTTTTCAGCTTTACCGTCAAAAACTGGTATAAGCTTGGATGCTGTATTAATAAAATCAATATTGGTTTGTGCCATTGTAATGCTGCTTAATTTATTCTCTATTATGCTTGAACAAGTATCAGAATCTATGGTATTATCCAGATCTGACAACAAAACAGCTGGAATAGTAAGATTATTTAAATCTTGCTCTTCTATTTTGGGGTTTTCAAGCTCTTCGGACTCTATTTGTTCAGTGTCAATATGTTCTGTTGATTCCGGTTCATTACCAGTTTCAACTGTTAGAGAAGTGTTAAGTATGGTCGGTACTGATATATCTAAATTAAACTTAAGTTTAATTGATATTAAATTAGATCGTAGTCTTATCAAAAATTTTGATACTTGGGACCAATGATCTTGATTTAATTTTTCTCTCTGGCCATGTATTAGTATACGTGCTTCATTTAAGCATTTTACTAGTACTTCTATATGTTTTTTAATAGTATTTTTTTGAATTGGCCTGTTTTGTGTAAGTGACTTATATGATTTGTCAAAGTCAACTTTTATGTTATTTATTTCTTTATATAGTTCATTCCATTCCATTGTATTATGGATAGGAATTCTTTCTTTAAGACAAGGGTGAACTGAACTCTAACATATATTTTTCTAATTGTTTTTAGTGTAGCCATATTTTTATTAATATTTATTTTGTTTCATTTGTGAGAGTATAAAGAAAGTCTAACTCATTCGCCAGCTCATTTAATAAATCAATTATTTCGGCGTTGAGTTTTTAAACTCATTTTCTTATTCTTAATTACACTTTTCTTGTACATATACATTTGTTTTCTTATACTTATTCGTTTATTCTTAGTTGTTTTAGTTTTGTAAGTATACATTTTTGATTTAATTTTTCAGTGTTTGTGCTCTTTTTTATTTAAATTTTGTCCAGGTCATTTGCCTGGCTCATATATTTTTTCTTTAAACATTTATTGTGCATTTTATACAATTTATAAAACATATTTGCACACATAACAACAATAATGACTATTAATAGGATATTTGTTAATTCTAAATCTATGGTTGTTGCTTCTACTTTATTTATTACGTTAGCAGTGGAATCCACTGACTTAACGTCTACTATGGCCATTTTGGGCGTATATTTTTAAATTGTATGGATAACTGTTTGTTGTATCCCATTAAATTTAGATATTGCATTACTTTGCATTAAATTAACAAGTTTTCCTACCTATTGTTTTGTATAGCTTTACGGCTATACTTCTAATTGAGCAGAAATGGTTCTGCGCAATTTTACAATTTTAATTATAATTTCTATTTATATATATATATATATAGGCTGCATTGACCCTCGATGTATTTGACCCTTGATGTATTCTCGATGATGCATCAGCTGGTCGTCGCCGGATGTGGCACGCTGATGCTCCTTCGTTGGCGCAAGCGGCGGTATGCCTCTCGCACTTGTTGATACTGGCTGCTGGTTTTTCTTTCCGTGCTCCTTCTCCGGCGGAGCTGGTGTTGGTCGTCTTCGGCCTCATGCAAGTTGATTTGCAATGTGCGCTAAACAGCGGTCCAGGGCAGTCGTTCGGGCAGACGTCAGGTCTTTTCGGCAGCGGCTTGGGAGATTGTGGTTTGTTGATTAATTTTTAGACCCAGTACTTTGAAAAAGTACAAATGGGTCTATTAAGTTTGTGCAAATGTGCGTAACAGGCAGAAGGAGGCGTGGCAGACCCCATAAAGTATATATATTCTTGATCAGCATCAACACCCGAGTCGATATAGCCATGTTCGTCTGTCTGTCTGTCTGTCCGTCTGTCCGTCTGTCTGTCTGTCCGTCTGTCCCTTTTTGTGTCGCCTAGATCTCAGAGACTATAAGAGCTAAAGACACCAAATTTGGCATGTAGGTTTATCTATGTCTCCCATTGATCAAGTTTGTTTTAGATTTTTGCCACGCCCCACAGTGGGCGATTTCGCTAGTTTAGCGTAAGGAAATTAATTACTCAAAAAGTAAGGAAAGTTTAACAAAGTTGTTAATTTTTATTTAATGTTAACCCTTAAACGAACAACTTTGAGTAATTTTAATTCTAAACGTATTTTTTTTAATATTTTTTTTTATATTAAAAAATAATTCTTTTTATAAATTTTTTTGATTGATTTTTTTGCTTGATTTTTTTGTTTTTGTTGATTAAAAATATTTTAATGAAGAAAAAGTGTTTGAAGTCAGTTCTCCGAGTCCGAACCGGATTCTTCGGTTTCTTCTGTTTCCGGATAATACAATAAGAGAATTTGGGCCTCTCTGTCAAACAAAATGCTTTGCCAGATTTATTAAGTGTACTCTTGCTCAAGCTTGATATAACTGGATCCGAAGAAACTAATAGAGAGTTCATCAGATCCTCCATCGTATTTAAGCGCGAATTTTTGCGAGTATGTTCGAGCCGGAATTTCCGTAAATTTTTGTTACTAGCTTCCAAGGCTTCTTCGGACATCATGCCAATCGGAAGTGGAACACTTTCTATAATATCGGCTCCATGAATCAATATTTTGTGTACTGAGCAGGGCATGTAAAACCATGGATATTCCCGTATGAAAATCTGTGCGGTTTCCAATGCGTATTCGCGAAATCTTTCGGGGTTTATTGAATATCCGGAGACAATACAGCGCAAAATGACACCAATTCTTTTTATTAGATCATGGCTAACTCCGGTTATATGTGCAGACAATTGAGAATTTTCAAAAAACCTTCGAGCCGTATTACCACTATTAGTGTTCCCAGAACCTTGCATTGGAATGTCTATCAATAATGCCATTTCGACCCTGAACCTATCTTGAATGGCTGCCTTTCGTTGATCGACTATGCTCCTATCTGAACCACGGACCTGCCACTTTTTAATCGGTAGCCGATAACCAATGTGTAACATACATTGAAAACAACGAATCCAACAATGCAAGGTCGACAGTCCGAATTCTAGTAAGTCATCGATTCTTGGAAAGTTTTTAATGGTATGTAAATCGTTCATCATTTTGGGCGTTGCTTTACAAATGCCGCAAGTTTGCGATGATGTTTCCGCAATCACGCTAAACACTTTTCCATCAATCATTGTGAGTTGCAATTTGTGTTCAACTTGAAATTTGCTCAGTCGCGTTGGCACAATTTTCTGTATTTGAGACTTAATATTCTCAATTTCAGCTCTAACCAAATCTGCAGTCTCTTTGGCAAACATTATTTTAAGAGGTCTACAATACCGAGTCGATGATGGGCGAGGATTTTTCCAAATTATGCAGCTTCCCAATTGCACTTGTAGCGGCACAATACAAATGAAAAACAAGTGCTCATCAGCCATTTTAAGTTCCGAGTTGCTAAAGCTTTGGCGATAAGTTGCGTGTCCCGAACTCCCATCGCAGCCCCATTTAGAAAAGAGTCTCAAATTACATTTTTCGTCATCAACTGAGATTAGGCTAAATACATCAGGATGTGCTTCAACAACTCTAGATATTGTGTGGTCCAGCATTTCTTGCAAGGGAACTTCTGTCCAACATTCTTCCGTTCTAATGGAATTCGGATAACACATCTTCTTGGCAGATCGCAAAACATCATATGTTGGAAAAATATTAGCTTTTCGCTCTTTTGTGCCTGCTTGCAAAAGCTTATATGAGTTTTTGGTGTAATTGCCATCAATGTAGAGGGCCAAAGCTTCCTCTGGAGTATATTTTATAGGAAGCTGTTGGTCTATATCCAAGCTTCTTTTTATTTTTTTAGATGCGTCGGTATCTGTGCCGACCATTGAGACTATATCCGCTTCACTGCGTTTTCCACATTTGTATAGACTTATACGTGTTGCTCTCATAAGCTCATTGCAGCTGTTGTCTTCGACGAGATGCGCAACTTTGGTGCATTGATGTTTTGGGTGGCAATCTGAAATGTCCTTTTCTTTTCGTCCTAAACCCAATTTTCTGTTTTGTTGTAGAAGAACCAAGTTTTCGTTCAGCCAAGCTGCGTTGTTGTGCTCAAATTGCTTCTTATCCCTATGGCACTTTCTCCACTTATCAGACAGCCTTTTGCAGAAAATTTTGAGCTCCTTAATAACAGAATCGTAGTCCTGCTCAGTACAGTTCGATTTTTCAATAACATTTGAAAATATTAACTCGACCAGTGCTGGAAATTTTTTTGAAGCGTCTCTTTCCCCGTGCCATGCTAAATAAAGTGCGCGCTTGCAGCATGACATGATTCCTAAAAAAAGCAACATTTTCTGAATGGGCAGCTCAAGGCAGCTAATGTTGGACAATTTAAACAGTGGACAAACCATAGTTTCACACAAGTATAACATTGTTACTGGCCGATGCGTGCCTCATAATGTTTTACTCTACAGAAGATGAAATTTGCTCACAAATTGGGAATTAGAAAGGTGGTTAGTTTTAAGCACAAGTTAGCAATACAACATAAATTCACAGGTCACGAAACATTTATTTTCTTTTAATACATACCTTTAGTTTGTGAAAACCCAAAAAACCAGAGCCGTAACGATCAAATCAAAAATTTTTCACAACAATCTAAATATGTGTAAAAAACGCAGAAATAATAATAAAAAAAGTTGTGTCTCCATATGTTGTGTTCGAAAGCTCACAGCTGATCAATGATACCATCTTTATCGGTCTTGATGTTATCGATATGCTATATGAACATTTTTTTATCGGCGGCAAATCAAATTTTGGCAGATTTTTAAAGTTGAAAATTTTATTTTCCTTACGCTAGATCAGCCTAATCGCGCGCCCCCCTCCGCCCACGGAAATTATAATACAAAATTTCGAAGTCGAATTAAAAGAGCACCTTTGATGCTAGCCCCTTGATTTTTGGTACATATAATATACACAATAATCCAAACCTGTTCATTCCAATCGGATAATAAACGCGGAAGTTATTCAACTAACAATGTTACGGGCAAAAGGAAGAAGAAGAGACGCTAGCGACCTCTGTGTTAAATAACTTATTTCGTAGTGGCGCCATCTATTGCATGGTAGGGAACATTGCAGAGCAATCTGTAGTGAACGCTTTGCTCTCAAAAAGTACTGGGTCTCCTACTGTCGAGCTTGCTCTACTGTAGCTTACTGCATTTTTCATTAATAATTTTGATGTTCGCTTTCTTTGCTGGAGGCTTTCTTTCGGAAAATCAAGTTCAGCAGTTAATTTTAGTGCTGTTGCCCATGTGGGCGGTGTATTTGTATATAATAGCCACTTGATGTGTGCTATTCTTTTATTTATCTGGTTTTTCTGGCCTCCGCGTTTGCCCATTACCGCACTCTACTCACTCAGACTTTTTGTTTTTTAACTCCAATCTCCAGGTCTCCCGCGCTAGCGTAAGGGACGGATTGCCCCTCACACTTGTTGCTTGTTGTTATGTTATGTCAGCAATCTCTCTCTCTTGCGTATTTATTCCATCGTTGGTACAAGTGACGGACTGCCACTCGTACTTGTAGACTATTGGTTAGTTGTTGTTGTTGTTACTGGCTTCACCGTCGGTGTAAGTGTCCAGAAAATTACGGCGTGTCTTCCGTTATTAGTTAATAATGTTTAGTGGATGTTGTTTTACTTTTGTTTCTGCACTTTAAAAATTTTCTTCATCATTTTTTTTAATGTCTAATATTCTTAGACCATGTCACGGTCGCCATGTAAGAATAAGATTTGGTTCGGTTTGTATTTGGATAATCTTTATTAGTTTGGGAGCAGCGAAGGTGCCGCTTCCAACGTTCAGTTAAATCTGATTTGTAACATTTGTCCTTAGGTTCTAAGTAAGCCTAAGTCTGATCGCTGCGCTGCCCACAGTTGGACAGCAGAGAGACGGTTATGTATACGCTATGTATTACATGTATATAATTATGCTCTCTTAAGCTGGAGTGCAGGGGTATATGCATACACTTGAGTTCGGTCAAGTGGCCGGCGCGTGTAAGAGAATGCTAACACTTGCACATAACTGTGAGCGCGCCGATCGACTCATATTTCGACCACCGGGGTTTTGTTTATGTAAACACTGGAACAAAGTGTTACAGTGTGTTCACTTTAAGTACTCTTGGTACAGTGGATATTCAATATATATGCATACTACAGCCGTACTACTAGTATGTTACCAGGGGACACCGCGTGGAGGTTCGATACCGCGAGAAAAAGTTTACGCTATATTGCTGCAGTTTCCACCTATGAATCGACTTAATATGTCAAAACTAGGAATAGTCACTTTGTCTAAACTAAGCCAGAGTTTTTCCTTGCTTTTCACATCCTATCCCACGGTTGGGTGGGTAAAGAGCGCATTTTCGGGGCAAACAACATCCTAGTCCCCGCCTACAAGCGGGGTCGCATGAAGCCCCTGACTTGATAGGATAGGTAGTAGACAGGAGCTGGGCTTTTTAGAAGTAGACGGGATAAAATCGCCGCCCAAATTTAGCCGTACTGCTAGTATGTTACCAGGGGACACCGCGTGGAGGTTCGATACCGCGAGAAAAAGTTTACGCTATATTGCTGCAGTTTCCACCTATGAATCGACTTAAATTTGTCAAAACAAGAAATAGTCACTTTGTCTAAACTAAGCCAGAGTTTTTCCTTGCTTTTTCACATCCTATCCCACGGTTGGATGGGTAAAGAGCGCATTTTCGGGGCAAACAACATCCGAGTCCCCGCCTACAAGCCCATTGAATTAAATGCAAACGAAGCCGCCGTACTTTTTCGATGAAAGTGTTTATTAATTTGTTCAATCGGAGTAAGGAGTAAGGAAAAATGAAATGAGCTACCACCAGTAGGGTCTGCCTGTCTTGTCTCCAATTCGCCGTGTTTGCGTGAACTGCGATATCGCCTGCGATATAAGATGCTGTCGCACATACATTTCTGTATGCCTGCAAACCGGTTTTAGTCCTCAAAATACTTCTCGCAGATCTTGCATGTGGCATTGGAGAGAAGGTGAGTACACAATAATGTCATTCATATACACTAGGCAAATTTTTCCTATAAGATCTCAAATTAAGTTAGTCATCACTCATTGGTTAACCCAAATGGCATTCTGACATATTCAAAATGCCCGCTATCCGTTGTGAATGCTGTTGTCGGAACATCCTCCTCTCGCATTTCAATCTGGTGATATACACTAGCTAGATCTGGAGCAAGCTCGACAGCAGGAGACCTGTACTTTTTGAGTGCAAAGCGTTCACTATAGATTGTTCTTCAATGTTGCGAACCATTCAATAGATGGCGCCACTACGAAGATAAGTTGATAAACACAGAGGTCGCTAGCGTCTCTTCTTCTTCCTTTTGCCCGAAGCATTGTTAGTTGAATAACTTCCGCGTTTATCATCCGATTTGAATGAAATTGCAGGACAGGTTTGGACTATAGTGTATATTATACGAGTATGTACCAAAGAACAAGGTGCAAGCATTATAGGTGCTCTTGTTATTCAACTTAGAAATTTTGTATTTCCATTTCCGGGGGCGGAGGGGAGCGTGGCAAAAATCTAAAATGGGAGATATAGAGCAACCTACATGCCAAATTTGGTGTCTCTAGCTTTTATAGTCTCTGAGATCTAGGCGACACAAAAAGGGCAGACAGACAGACAAACGGACATGGCTATATCGACTCGGCTGTTAATGCTGATCAAGAATTTTTCTGGGGCCTCTATATTTTGGATTTCTGTAAAATTTACGTTTGTACACTTTAGGAACTGAATTTCTTCAAATCCAAATTCGGTATGTAATTTTTTGTTTTTGAAATCCAATGTGGCTTTTACTCTATTTAGCAAATCAAGTCCTACTATGCCGTCGAACGTTGCAAGATTTGGTAAGATGAAAAATGTTGCTGTGGTATTCAAAAGATGCATAAAACATTTTTTTTGGACTGAGTTACTACCATGAAGGGACTTTACAATAAAAGGTTTGTTTACCGGAATTACCCCTTTTAAACCTCCTAGCGGTTTTATATAATTTTTCGAGGCCCCTGTGTCAATAAGTAGTTTTATGGTTCTTCCTGCTATCGTTCGCTCTACGCATGGTAGCAGGGAGTCATGCCTAAAAAATTAATTTCGTCCGTTTGTGCGGTTTCATCCTCAATATATTTGTATTCCTTTTGTGCATTATTATTTATTCTCTGTTGTTTGAAGCCTGTGAACCTGGCTGTGCCACTATTTGGCCTTTTTTGATTCTGAAACGGTGAGTAAGCAGGGACCGCTTGAATCGCCTGGTATTGTGTGGGTTGTCTAAATCTATTGGCTGCGGTGTATCATGTTTCTGTACCGGGCCATTGTTTTGAAATCTGGGTCTGTTATAATGTGGGCTTTTGCCTTGTTGCAGGATGTCGATAGTCTGTTGTTTTTGTTAACGTAGCTCGTTTCGCTCAGCTCTGTCTTCCAGACTTTTCGCATAATTATTTGCGAAATGGAGACGCTTGTGGCTGGCTTCGACTTCTTGAGCCAACGCCAGTGCCGATGGCAAATCTTTGGGACGTACCGAAAAAAGTATGTCGCTAAGCTGTTTTTTGGTGCCAAAGATAAATACTCTTAAGGCATCCGTTCTGTACTTTTCATTAAGGGAGGCAGCCAAAGTGGAATCGTATGTCATTATAGTTTTGTTGATGAGAAGCGAGAGTTTTCGCTCAACTTTATCGTAGTACTCTATCAGTGTCAAGTTTCCTTGACGAAGCGTTGATAGTTCCTGTTCTATCTAATGGATTGGACGTTTATCAGCATATGTGAAATCTAATCTGTCGATAATGGCTTTGAAATTAAGTGGTGTGTTATATGAAGACAGCACCGTATCAGCAGGGTCTTTTATTTTATTTCTTATAATGGCCAATGCGTGATAATGTTTTGAGTTTTTTTGATACGGCTCGAAAATTTTGTAGGCCGTATGCGCGGATTTCCGCCAAGACACATATGTTTCGTGTTTCCCTTCGAAGTTCGGAATTGATTTGACTAAATCAAGGGTCTCGTCACATTTGACACTGACATCAATCTCAGCATCTTTGAAAATTTCAACTTCTGGTGCAACTATCTGAGTACTTTCCAACTTTCCTTCAACTATTTTAATTTTTCTTCAAAATTTTTTCCTGGTCAACGAGTGCAGCATTGACTGCAGTCTCGATCAAGATTTTTAAACTTTCGGCGTCGAGATTCATTTTGTTTGTTTCTTTTTTATCGGACCACCAATTTTTATACCCTTGCAGAGGGGATTATAATTTTGTCACGATATGTGTAACGCATTAAAGGAGGCCTACAGACCCCATAAAGTATATATATTCTTGATCAGGGCGACGAGCTGAGTCGATATAGCCATGTCCGTCTGTCCGTCTGTCCGTCTGTCCGTCTGTCTGTCTGTTTCTATGCAAACTAGTCTCTCAGTTTTGAAGCTATCTTGATAAAACTTGGTACAGGTCCGTCTTTTTGCTGCACGCAGTACATATGTCGGAACCGGCCGGATCGGATAACTATATCATATAGCTGCCATAGGAGCGATCGGTTCGAAAACAACATTTAGTATGAAAAACTTTTTAGTTTCTCAAGATATCTCAACCAAACATACAAATTGTGTGTTTGATTAAGCTTTAAACAGGCTGTCCAAATTTGGTGTAAATCGGACCACTATATGACATACCTGTCATAGGAATGATCGGTTCGAAAACAAAATTTAGTATGTAAAACTTTAGAAAACAACATTTAGTATAAAAAACTTTTTTGATCCTCAAAATATCTCAACCAAATATACACATTGTGTGTTTGACTAAGTTCTAAACACGCTGACCAAATTTGGTGCTAAATCGGACTACTATATCATATAGCTGCCATAGGATCGATCGGTTCAAAATCAACATTTAACAAATTTTGTAAAAAATCTGACGGCTTACACAGGGCACTGCAAGGGTATCCAAACTTACTTAAAAATATTCTTTTTATTTTTTCAAAAATAATTTAACTTTAAACGTATTGTATTCTTTCAATTTTAAATATTTTATTTTTTTAATTTTAACAAAAAATGAGCACTCTACTTACATGATTATTTTCATTTTAATTCTATTATTTCTGCTGCTAGCTGCTGCTGCTGTTGATGATGACGTCGTTGTTGTTGTCTGCTGTTGTTGTTTGTTTGTAGTTTTTTTTTATAATTTCGAAAACGCCCGAGGGTCTTACGGCACGTTTTTAAATTATTTTAATTTTTCTTAATATATTTGGAAATGCCCGAGGGTCTTACGGCACGTTTTAAATTATATATTTTTTATTTTTACGAAATAAATTTGAGAACGCTCCGAGCGTCTTACGGTACGTTGTTGTTTTTTTTTTTTTTATCTTTCGCGTACTTTTGTATCGCGAAAATATAAGAGTTTTTTAGTTAAGTTGGGTTTTTTTCGCGTTTGGGCGCCAGTTACATTTTTATGTTCCGATCTTCTTTATTGTATGAAATCAACTAAACTCTAAGTACAAAGTGTTCTTATTCGAAAGCTAGCCCTGTCGTTTAAAGTGCTGACCCAGCGCTCCACTCAGACGGATCATATGTGTTAACTTATATATAAAATGTTCCCATAAAATTAATAAGACCTCTTTTATTACGTTTTACTATTCTTAAACCTTTCATTTCACTTTCGAGTTTTTCTGTTAAATATTCAATTTGTGATAATGTTTCGAATTCTTTAGCTTGTTTCATCAAATTGTCATATGTGTCGTCAATTTTTGTACGATTAACAGTTAAATAATTATATTCGTAATTTATTGGTGGATTTATAGTTCCTGTTGTAAATATAAGATAACCATTTTTAGATTGGATCGGGTTTACTTCTAAGCTTTGGTCACTGGCTTGATGAATGAAACAAGTTGGTAAAAATGCGATTAGGAATGCGTATTATTTTATGCTGTAATTTCCTGGTTTGTGTTGTCAGTTGGGGGTGATCTGGAGTTATCATATAATGTGTGCTCTTATTAGTTTTCTTCTTCTTTTAAACTTTGATTTGAAGGGTATTATTTTCCTACCTCTATTTGTCTCTTCAAAATGTTTTTCATCAAGTTTAAATTCTATGCGTTTTTCGTTTAATTTATCTATTTAGTTTTTCTTATTTA